>WNWK01018761.1:0-10000 GCA_009830355.1 Cherax destructor | reverse complement strand
CCACCAACTACCAGCACCACCAACTACCAGCACCACCAACTACCAGCACCACTAACTACCAGCACCACCAACTACCAGCACCACCAACTACCAGCACCACCAACTACCAGCACCACCAACTACCAGCACCACCAACTACCAGCACCACTAACCAGCCACCACTACAGCACCAAACTACCAGCACCACCAACTACCAGCACCACCAACTACCAGCACCACCAACTACCAGCACCACCAACTACCAGCACCACCAACTACCAGCACCACCAACTACCAGCACCACCAACTACCAGCACCACCAACTACCAGCACCACCAACTACCAGCACCACTAACTACCAGCACCACCAACTACCAGCACCACCAACTACCAGCACCACCAACTACCAGCACACAACTACCAGCACCACCAACTACCAGCACCACCAACTACCAGCACACTACCAGCACCACCAACTACCAGCACCACCAACTACCAGCACCACAACTACCAGCACCACCAACTACCAGCACCACCAACTACCAGCACCACCAACTACCAGCACCACCAACTACCAGCACCACCAACTACCAGCACCACTAACTACCAGCACCACCAACTACCAGCACCACCAACTACCAGCACCACCAACTACCAGCACCACCAACTACCAGCACCACCAACCATACCAGCACCACCCAACTACCAGCACCACCAACTACCAGCACCACAACTACCAGACACCACTACCAGCACCACTAACACCAACTACCAGCACCACCAACTACCAGCACCACCAACTACCAGCACCACCAACTACCAGCACCACCAACTACCAGCACCACCAACTACCAGCACCACTCAACTACCAGCACCACAACTACCAGCACCACAACTACCAGCACCACAACTACCAGCACCACAACTACCAGCACCACCAACTACCAGCACCACCAACTACCAGCACCACCAACTACCAGCACCACAACTACCATAGCCCACACTACAGCACAAACTACCAGCACCACACAGCACCAACTACCAGCACCACCAACTACCAGCACCACCAACTACCAGCACCACCAACTACCAGCACCACCAACTACCAGCACCACCAACTACCAGCACCACCAACTACCAGCACCACCAACTACCAGCACCACCAACTACCAGCACCACCAACTACCAGCACCACCAACTACCAGCACCACCAACTACCAGCACCACCAACTACCAGCACTACCACAACATGCTGCGGAGAGGGTTGATCGCGTGCTACCAGAAACGTGACATAGATTCCTGTAGATAAAATTTTTATTGGCACCCTCACCAGGGTGAGGGAGGGGTGAGGGAGGTAGAGAAGGGAGGGAGGTAGAGAAGGGAGGGAGGTAGAGAAGGGAGGGAGGTAGAGAAGGGAGGGAGGTAGAGAAGGGAGGGAGGTAGAGAGAGGGTAGACAGAAAAAGAAGTAGTGTATTGAAAGTATCTGCCAGGTGAACCACACATGCTGGACCAGCGCTTGAAAAAGGTCTCTGGCCGCTGCCAGAGTATGGTCAGACGTGTGGTCTGGACTGAGACCACTAGTGTGACCACTAGTGTGACCACCAGTGTGGCCACCAGTGTGCTGAAGACCACTAACATGATGACTCAGCTCCTCACTCTCTTCTCCAGTAGTGCAGAGTGAGTAGTGATGATCCTGGGGACACAGGTTCGATTCCCAGTACACCTGGCACTCACACAGTACACCTGGCACTCACACAGTACACCTGGCACTCACACAGTACACCTGGCACTCACACAGTACACTTGACACTCACACAGTACACCTGGCACTCACACAGCACACCTGACACTCACACAGTACACCTGACACTCACACAGTACACCTGGCACTCACACAGTACACTTGACACTCACACAGTACACCTGACACTCACACAGTACACCTGACACTCACACAGTACACCTGACACTTATACAGTACACTTGACACTCACACAGTACACCTGGCACTCACACAGCACACCTGACACTCACACAGTACACCTGACACTCACACAGTACACCTGGCACTCACACAGTACACCTGACACTCACACAGTACACCTGACACTCACACAGTACACCTGACACTCACACAGTACACCTGACACTTACACAGTACACTTGACACTCACACAGTACACCTGGCACTCACACAGCACACCTGACACTCACACAGTACACTTGACACTCACACAGTACACCTGGCATTCACACAATACATTTGACACTCACACAGTACACCTGGCACTCACACAGTACACTTGGCACTCACACAGTACACCTGGCACTCACTCAATACACTTGACACTCACACAGTACACCTGGCACTCACACAGTACACCTGGCACTCACACAGTACACCTGGCTCTCACACAGTACACCTGGCACTCACTCAATACACTTGACACTCACACTTCTCACATTATCCTTTCACAAAGTGAAAAGTGTCTCGGAAGTGTCTTGGGAAGTGTCTTCTGGTAAGTGCATAAACAACACTGGTAGACCAATGTCTGTGACCTGCCCTGTGACCTGCTCTGTGACCTTGCAAAGTCTGTGACCTGCTCTGTGACCTGCCATGTGACCTTTCAACGTCTGTGACCTGTTCTCTGACCTTTGTTGCTGTGTGTATTTGAGAGTATGTACACTGAGAGTTGTGTACATCTCAGTGTACGTATAATGGTATGTACATCTCAGTGTGTATAGCTATTGAGAGTTGTTCATATATCAGTGTATATAAACTGTAAGGTATATATATATATATATATATGTGTGTGTGTGTGTGTGTGTGTGTGTACTCACCTAGTTGTGGTTGCAGGGGTCGATTCACAGCTCCTGGCCCCGCCTCTTCACTGGCCGCTACCGGGTCACTCTCCCTGCGCCATGAGCTTTATCATACCTCTTCTTAAAGCTATGTATGGAACCTGCCTCCACTACATCGCTTACCAAACTATTCCACTTCCCGACCACTCTGTGACTGAAGTGTGTGTGTGTGTGTGTGTGTGTGTGTGTGTGTGTGTGTGTGTGTGTGTGTGTGTGTGTGTGTGTGTATCTCATTGCATATATACACTGAGAAGTGTATATATCTCAGTTTCTATACAATGAGAATGATGTGTATTGACCTACTGACCTGACAGAGTATGTGGTTCTCCACCCTGCCCTCGATCTCTATATCACCCTACCCCCTGTTTACCCACTACCCCCTGTTTACCCACTACCCCCTGTTTACCCACTACCCCTGTTTACTCCCTGCCCCCCTGTCACAACTCCTTCCCCCTGCCACCACCCTTTACCCTGCTACCACCCCTTACCCCTGTCACGACTCCCTTTCCTCCTTCAACCCCTGCCACGACCTCTCCCTTGCTTCACTACAGGGAGGCAGAGAGACTCAGGCGAGAAAGAGGGAACTGAATAAGACAAGAACGAAGAGAAGATATAGAGAAAACAGAATAAATGAAAACGTAACAGGTGCACGGACACGTAGACGAAGTGGTGAGCTGTTGCAACCATGGTATTGTGTGCTAGTTGTGAATTGTTGCAACCATGGTATTGTGTGCTAGTTGTGAATTGTTGCAGTAGTCATGGTATTGTGTGCTAGTTGTGAATTGTTGTAGTAGTCATGGTATTTGTGTTGTGAATGTTGCAACCATGGTATTGTGTGCTAGTTGTGAATTGTTGCAGTAGTCATGGTATTGTGTGTTGTGAATTGTTGAGTAGTCATGGTATGTGTGCTGTTGTGAATTGTTGCATACATGGTATTGTGTGCTAGTTGTGAATTGTTGAACATGGTATTGTGTGCTGTTGGAATTGTTGCAGTAGTCATGGTATTGTGCTGTTGTGAATTGTTGATAGCTCATGGTATTGTGTGTTGTTGTGAATTGTTGCAACCATGGTATTGTGTGTGTTGTGAATTGTTGCAATCCATGGTATTGTGTGCTATGTGAATTGTTGCAGTAGTCATGGTATTGTGTGTGTGAATTGTTGCACTGGTATGTGTGTGTTGTGAATTGTTGCAACATGGTATTGTTGTAGTTGGAATTGTTGAAAATGGTATGTGTGTGTTGTGAATTGTTGCAGTAGTCATGGTATTGTGTTAGTTGTGAATTGTTGCAACATGGTATTGTGTGCAGTTGTGAATTGTTGAGTACATGGTATTGTGTGTTGTGAATTGTTGAACCATGGTATTGTGTGCTGTTGTGATTGTTGCAACATGGTATTGTGTTGTGAATTGTTGCAACCATGGTATTGTGTGTTGTGAATTGTTGCAGTAGTCATGGTATTGTGTGTAGTTGTGATTGTTGCAACGTATGGTTAGTTGTGTGTGCAACCTGTATGTGAGTTGATTGTTGAACATGGTATTGTGTGTTGTGAATTGTTGCAGTAGTCATGGTATTGTGTGTTGTGAATTGTTGCAGTAGTCATGGTATGTGTGTTGTGTTGTTGAAGTCATGGTTTGTGTGTTGTGAATTGTTGTAGTAGTCATGGTATTGTGTGTTGTGGTGTTGAATCATGGTATTGTGTGTTGTGAATTGTTGCAACATGGTATTGTGTGTTGTGAATTGTTGTAGTAGTCATGGTATTGTTTTGTTGTGAATTGTTGAGTAGTCATGGTATTGTGTGTTGTGTGTTGTAGTAGTCATGGTATTGTGTTAGTTGTGAATTGTTGTAGTAGTCATGGTATTGTGTTTGTGAATTGTTGTAGTAGTCATGGTATTTGTTAGTTGTGAATTGTTGTAGTAGTCATGGTATTGTGTGTTGTGAATTGTTGAGTAGTCATGGTATTGTGTTAGTTGGAATTGTTGAACATGGTATGTGTGTTGTGTGTTGAGTAGTCATGGTATTGTGTTAGTTTGATTTTGGTGCATGGTATGGTGTGTATGTGTTAGTTGTGGAATTGTTGCAACCATGGTATTGTGTGTTGTGAATTGTTGCAGTAGTCATGGTATTGTGTTAGTTTGAATTGTTGAGTAGTCATGGTATTGTGTGTTGTGAATTGTTGCAACATGGTATTGTGTGTTGTGAATTGTTGCAGTAGTCATGGTATTGTGTGTTGTGAATTGTTGTAGTAGTCATGGTATTGTGTGTTGTGAATTGTTGAGTAGTCATGGTATTGTGTTAGTTGTGAATTGTTGTAGTAGTCATGGTATTGTGTGTAGTTGTGGTTGTTGAGTAGTCATGGTATTGTGTGTTGTGAATTGTTGAGTAGTCATGGTATTGTGTGTTGTGAATTGTTTGGCATGTCAGTCATGGTATTGTGTGTTGTGATTGTTGCAGTAGTCATGGTATTGTGTGTTGTGAATTGTTGCAGTAGTCATGGTATTGTGTGTTGTGAATTGTTGAGTAGTCATGGTATTGTGTGTTGTGAATTGTTGTAAGTCATGGTATTGTGTGTTGTGAATTGTTGGTAGTCATGGTATTTGTTGTAATTGTTGTAGACATGGTATTGTGTGTTGTGAATTGTTGTAGTAGTCATGGTATTGTGTGTAATGTTGTAGTAGTCATGGTATTGTGTTGTGAATTGTTGTAATCATGGTATTGTGTTGTGAATTGTTGTAATCATGGTTTGTGTGTTGTGATTGTTGAGTAGTCATGGTATTGTGTGTGTGAATTGTTGTAGACATGGTATTGTGTGTTGTGAATTGTTGAGTAGTCATGGTATTGTGTTGTGAATTGTTGTAGTAGTCATGGTATTGTGTGTTGTGAATTGTTGTAGTAGTCATGGTATGTGTGTTGGAATTGTTGATATCATGGTATTGTGTGTTGTGAATTGTTGTAGTAGTCATGGTATTGTGTGTTGTGAATTGTTGTAGTAGTCATGGTATTGGTGTTGTGAATTGTTGCAGTAGTCATGGTATTGTGTTGTGAATTGTTGTAGTAGTCATGGTATTGTGTTAGTTGTGAATTGTTGAGTAGTCATGGTATTGTGTGTTGTGAATTGTTGTAGTAGTCATGGTATTGTGTTAGTTGTGAATTGTTGTAGTAGTCATGGTATTGTGTGTTGTGAATTGTTGTAGTAGTCATGGTATTGTGTTAGTTGTGAATTGTTGTAGTAGTCATGGTATTGTGTGTTGTGAATTGTTGCAGTAGTCATGGTATTGTGTTAGTTGTGAATTGTTGCAACCATGGTATTGTGTGTTGTGAATTGTTGCAGTAGTCATGGTATTGTGTTAGTTGTGAATTGTTGCAGTAGTCATGGTATTGTGTTAGTTGTGAATTGTTGCAACCATGGTATTGTGTGTTGTGAATTGTTGCAGTAGTCATGGTATTGTGTTAGTTGTGAATTGTTGTAGTAGTAATGGTATTGTGTGTTGTGAATTGTTGCAGTAGTCATGGTATTGTGTTAGTTGTGAATTGTTGCAGTAGTCATGGTATTGTGTGTTGTGAATTGTTGTAGTAGTCATGGTATTGTGTGTTGTGAATTGTTGTAGTAGTCATGGTATTGTGTTAGTTGTGAATGGTTGTAGTAGTCATGGTATTCTGTTAGTTGTGAATTGTTGCAGTAGTCATGGTATTGTGTGTTGTGAATTGTTGTAGTAGTCATGGTATTGTGTGTTGTGAATTGTTGCAGTAGTCATGGTATTGTGTGTTGTGAATTGTTGCAGTAGTCATGGTATTGTGTGTTGTGAATTGTTGCAGTAGTCATGGTATTGTGTGTTGTGAATTGTTGTAGTAGTCATGGTATTGTGTGTTGTGAATTGTTGTAGTAGTCATGGTATTGTGTGTTGTGAATTGTTGCAGTAGTCATGGTATTGTGTTGTGAATTGTTGTAGTAGTCATGGTATTGTGTGTTGTGAATTGTTGTAGTAGTCATGGTATTGTGTGTTGTGAATTGTTGTAGTAGTCATGGTATTGTGTTGTGAATTGTTGCAGTAGTCATGGTATTGTGTTGTGAATTGTTGTAGTAGTCATGGTATTGTGTGTTGTGAATTGTTGTAGTAGTCATGGTATTGTGTGTTGGGAATTGTTGTAGTAGTCATGGTATTGTGTGTTGTGAATTGTTGTAGTAGTCATGGTATTGTGTGTTGGGAATTGTTGTAGTAGTCATGGTATTGTGTGTTGTGAATTGTTGTAGTAGTCATGGTATTGTGTGTTGTGAATTGTTGTAGTAGTCATGGTATTGTGTTGTGAATTGCTGTAGTAGTCATGGTATTGTGTTGTGAATTGCTGTAGTAGTCATGGTATTGTGTTGTGAATTGTTGCAGTAGTCATGATATTGTGTGTTGTGAATTGTTGCAACCACGGTGTTGTGGTTGGACTCTTGATTTAAGGAGATGGAGCTACCCTCTGCTTCCTCGGATCTAACCTGATTACCTGCTATTCTTCAGGTGCAGTATGACCCTAAGAGCTTAGCGCTTTTCCATTAATAACAATATAATAATAATAATACAGTGATACCTCGCATATCCGGCCTGCCATTATCCGAACCTCGCCAATATCCGAACAGGCCCTGGGAAAGTGGAAATTTATAAAATTATTACCCAAACATTCGAACAGCCGTTCGGATGCGTCGACGATGACACAATTCCTCCAAGACCAAACACTTGAGCAACAAGGGCAGGTGTTGAAACAATTTTGGAGTATTTAGAGCGTCCACTCTCCACAGCTCTCATGTGGAAAGTTATAGTCCAGTGTTCAGTGAAATCCGGGAGGCTGTTATTCGAGGCCAGTGTGTCTGGTCACACCGCCACACGACGTTGGTCTCGTTGTTTAAACCTACAACGGCGTCATATGGGCTGCATAATAAACATATTAAACTGAAAACAACGCCGTCGCTGATGGCGATATGAAGGTACGGATGCGCATTTTGGCCCCTCAAGTATCCGGAAACTCCGTGTTTCCGAACCAGTCTCGGCCCATATAGTTCGGATATGAGAGGTATCACTAGGTAAGGTATTACCTGACCTAGTCCACACACACGCACACATGCACACACAACTATACACCACACACACACTCAAGATAATTCCTCTATCCTCCTTTCCTTCTAATATCCTCACTTCTCTTTTCTTCTCTTTGTCTCCTCTCCCTCTCTTGCCTCCACCTCTTGTACGTTCTTTGCAGTCTCCTCTTCTCAGCTTACTTCAAACCATTTAAGAACTTTCTCTGTTCTTTACACCAGGTCCTTGTGTTAGTCACAGTTGTTTCCTGGCTGATGTTCTTTACACCAGGTCCTTGTGTTAGTCACAGCTGTTTCCTGGCTGATGTTCTTTACACCAGGTCCTTGTGTTAGTCACAGCTGTTTCCTGGCTGATGTTCTTTACACCAGGTCCTTGTGTTAGTCACAGTTGTTTCCTGGCTGATGTTCTTTACACCAGGTCCTTGTGTTAGTCACAGCTGTTTCCTGGCTGATGTTCTTTACACCAGGTCCTTGTGTTAGTCACAGTTGTTTCCTGGCTGATGTTCTTTACACCAGGTCCTTGTGTTAGTCACAGTTGTTTCCTGGCTGATGTTCTTTACACCAGGTCCTTGTGTTAGTCACAGCTGTTTCCTGGCTGATGTTCTTTACACCAGGTCCTTGTGTTAGTCACAGTTGTTTCCTGGCTGATGTTCTTTACACCAGGTCCTTGTGTTAGTCACAGTTGTTTCCTGGCTGATGTTCTTACACCAGGTCCTTGTGTTAGTCACAGTTGTTTCCTGGCTGATGTTCTTTACACCAGGTCCTTGTGTTAGTCACAGCTGTTTCCTGGCTGATGTTCTTTACACCAGGTCCTTGTGTTAGTCACAGTTGTTTCCTGGCTGATGTTCTTTACACCAGGTCCTTGTGTTAGTCCAGTTGTTTCCTGGCTGATGTTCTTTACACCAGGTCCTTGTGTTAGTCACAGTTGTTTCCTGGCTGATGTTCTTTACACCAGGTCCTTGTGTTAGTCACAGCTGTTTCCTGGCTGATGTTCTTTACACCAGGTCCTTGTGTTAGTCACAGCTGTTTCCTGGCTGATGTTCTTTACACCAGGTCCTTGTGTTAGTCACAGTTGTTTCCTGGCTGATGTTCTTTACACCAGGTCCTTGTGTTAGTCACAGCTGTTTCCTGGCTGATGTTCTTTACACCAGGTCCTTGTGTTAGTCACAGCTGTTTCCTGGCTGATGTTCTTTACACCAGGTCCTTGTGTTAGTCACAGCTGTTTCCTGGCTGATGTTCTTTACACCAGGTCCTTGTGTTAGTCACAGTTGTTTCCTGGCTGATGTTCTTTACACCAGGTCCTTGTGTTAGTCACAGCTGTTTCCTGGCTGATGTTCTTTACACCAGGTCCTTGTGTTAGTCACGTTGTTTCCTGGCTGATGTTCTTTACACCAGGTCCTTGTGTTAGTCACAGTTGTTTCCTGGCTGATGTTCTTTACACCAGGTCCTTGTGTTAGTCACAGCTGTTTCCTGGCTGATGTTCTTTACACCAGGTCCTTGTGTTAGTCACAGTTGTTTCCTGGCTGATGTTCTTTACACCAGGTCCTTGTGTTAGTCACAGTTGTTTCCTGGCTGATGTTCTTTACACCAGGTCCTTGTGTTAGTCACAGTTGTTTCCTGGCTGATGTTCTTTACACCAGGTCCTTGTGTTAGTCACAGCTGTTTCCTGGCTGATGTTCTTTACACCAGGTCCTTGTGTTAGTCACAGTTGTTTCCTGGCTGATGTTCTTTACACCAGGTCCTTGTGTTAGTCACAGTTGTTTCCTGGCTGATGTTCTTTACACCAGGTCCTTGTGTTAGTCACAGTTGTTTCCTGGCTGATGTTCTTTACCCAGGTCCTTGTGTTAGTCACAGCTGTTTCCTGGCTGATGTTCTTTACACCAGGTCCTTGTGTTAGTCACAGCTGTTTCCTGGCTGATGTTCTTTACACCAGGTCCTTGTGTTAGTCACAGTTGTTTCCTGGCTGATGTTCTTTACACCAGGTCCTTGTGTTAGTCACAGCTGTTTCCTGGCTGATGTTCTTTACACCAGGTCCTTGTGTTAGTCACAGCTGTTTCCTGGCTGATGTTCTTTACACCAGGTTT
>WNWK01018760.1:30000-39224 GCA_009830355.1 Cherax destructor | reverse complement strand
TTTTTCTGAGCTTTTTAATTTTTTATGTATTTTTTTAAAATAATATGAAATATTCTATAAAAATATTGATTTTTATAGATTTTTAATTGGATTTTTTAAAAATATGTAAATAATTAATAAATATTCAAAAATGCTATAAAACTTTTCCCATAAATTTCAATTGCAGTAGAAATTCTATTTAAAAGTGTGAAAATGGATTTTAGCTAAAAATGAGTTTTGTCAGAAAAGCATCAAACCGCTCTAAAACGTCGAAATATGCGATAAAATGCGATTTTAGCACATTTTTCTTAGCTTTTTAATGTTTCATGTATTTTTCGAAAATAATATGAAATATTCTAAATTAATATATATTTTTATAAATTTTTAATATGATTTTTTAAAAATATGTAAATAATTTATAAATATTCAAAAATGCTATAAAACTTGATATTATTGCATTTTTTGACGATTCAAGGCATTTTCAAGGATTATCTGAAAAACTATTTTTTTAGATAAAATATACCTATGAGTAAGCTTCCTAATAGAAAATCATAAAATTTTGCTTACTTTTCCCATAAATTTCAATTGCAGTAGAAATTCTATTTAAAAGTGTGAAAATGTAAGTACTTTAGCTAAAAAATGAGTTTTGCCAGAAAAACACTCAAACCGCTCTAAAACGTCGAAATATGCCAAAAAATGCGATTTTAGCACATTTATCTGAGCTTTTTAATGTTTCATGTATATTTCGAAAATAATATGAAATATTCTATAAAAATATTGATTTTTATAGATTTTTAATGGGTTTTTAAAAATATGTAAATAATTATTAATATTAAAATGCTAAAAAACTTGATTTTATTGCATTTTTTGACGATCTAAGGCATTTTTCAAGGATTTTGTGAAAAACTATTTTTAGATAAAAATATACATATGAGTAAGCTTCCTAATAGAAAATCATAAAATTTTGCTTACTTTTCCCATAAATTTCAATTGCAATAGAAATTCTATTTAAAAGTGTGAAAATCTAAGTATTTTAGCTAAAAAATGAGTTTTGTCAGAAAAGCATCAAACCGCTCTAAAACGTCGAAATATGCAATAAAATACGATTTTAGCACATTTTTCTGAGCTTTTTAATGTTTTATGTATATTTTTAAAATAATATGAAATATTCTATAAAAATATTGATTTTTATAGATTTTTAATTGGATTTTTTAAAAATATGTAAATAATTAATAAATATTCAAAAATGCTATAAAACTTTTCCCATAAATTTCAATTGCAGTAGAAATTCTATTTAAAAGTGTGAAAATGTAAGTATTTTAGCTAAAAAATGAGTTTTGTCAGAAAAGCATCAAACTGGATCAAACTGCATCAAATTGGATTTTTTAAAAATATGTAAATAATTAATATATATTAAAAAATGCTATAAAACTAGAGTTTATTGCATTTTTTGACGATTTAAGGCATTTTCAAGGATTTTCTGAAAAACTATTTTTTTAGATAAAATATACCTATGAAAAAGCTTCCTAAAAGAAAATCATAAAATTTTGCTTACTTTTCCCATAAATTTCAATAGCAGTAGAAATTCTATTTAAAAGTGTGAAAATGTAAGTATTTTAGCTGAAAAATAGCACTCAAACCGCTCTAAAACGTAAAAATATGCAATAAAATACGATTTTAGCACATTTCTCTGAGATTTTTAATGTTTCATGTATTTTTCGAAAATAATATGAAATATTCAAAAAAAAAAAAAAAAAAAAAAAAAAAAAAAAAAAAAAAAAAAAAAAAAAAAAAAAAAAAAAAAAAAAAAAAAAAAAAAAAAAAAAAAAAAAAAAAAAAAAAAAAAAAAAAAAAAAAAAAAAAAAAAAAAAAAAAAAAAAAAAAAAAAAAAAAAAAAAAAAAAAAAAAAAAAAAAAAAAAAAAAAAAAAAAAAAAAAAAAAAAAAAAAAAAAAAAAAAAAAAAAAAAAAAAAAAAAAAAAAAAAAAAAAAAAAAAAAAAAAAAAAAAAAAAAAAAAAAAAAAAAAAAAAAAAAAAAAAAAAAAAAAAAAAAAAAAAAAAAAAAAAAAAAAAAAAAAAAAAAAAAAAAAAAAAAAAAAAAAAAAAAAAAAAAAAAAAAAAAAAAAAAAAAAAAAAAAAAAAAAAAAAAAAAAAAAAAAAAAAAAAAAAAAAAAAAAAAAAAAAAAAAATTTTCTGAAAACAATTTTTTAGATACAATATACCTATAAGTAAGCTTCCTAAAAGAAAATCATAAAATTTTGCTTACTTTTCCCATAAATTTCAATTGCAGTAGAAATTCTATTTAAAAGTGTGAAAATCTAAGTATTTTAGCTGAAAAATGAGTTTTGCCAGAAATCACTCAAACCGGGTTTAAAACGTCGAAATATGCAATAAAATACGATTTTAGCACATTTTTCTGAGCTTTTTAATGTTTTATGTATATTTTTAAAATAATATGAAATATTCTATAAAAATATTGATTTTTATAGATTTTTAATTGGATTTTTTAAAAATATGTAAATAATTAATAAATATTCAAAAATGCTATAAAACTTTTCCCATAAATTTCAATTGCAGTAGAAATTCTATTTAAAAGTGTGAAAATGTAAGTATTTTAGCTAAAAAATGAGTTTTGTCAGAAAAGCATCAAACTGGATCAAACTGCATCAAATTGGATTTTTTAAAAATATGTAAATAATTAATATATATTAAAAAATGCTATAAAACTAGAGTTTATTGCATTTTTTGACGATTTAAGGCATTTTCAAGGATTTTCTGAAAAACTATTTTTTTAGATAAAATATACCTATGAAAAAGCTTCCTAAAAGAAAATCATAAAATTTTGCTTACTTTTCCCATAAATTTCAATAGCAGTAGAAATTCTATTTAAAAGTGTGAAAATGTAAGTATTTTAGCTGAAAAATAGCACTCAAACCGCTCTAAAACGTAAAAATATGCAATAAAATACGATTTTAGCACATTTCTCTGAGATTTTTAATGTTTCATGTATTTTTCGAAAATAATATGAAATATTCTAAATTAATATTGATTTTTATAAATTTTTAATGGGATTTTTTAAAAATATGTAAATAATTTATAAATATTCAAAAATGCTATAAAACTTGATTTTATTGCATTTTTTGACGATTCAAGACATTTTCAAGTATTATCTGAAAAACTATTTTTTTAGATAAAATAGACCTATGAGTAAGCTTCCTAATAGAAAATCATAAAATTTTGCTTACTTTTCCCATAAATTTCAATTGCAGTAGAAATTCTATTTAAAAGTGTGAAAATCTAATTATTTTAGCTGAAAAATGAGTTTCATGTATTTTTCGAAAATAATATGAAATATTCTATAAAAATATTGATTTTTATAGATTTCTAATGGGATTTTTTAAAAATATGTAAATAATTAATAAATATTCAAAAATGCTATAAAACTTGATTTTATTGCATTTTTTGACGATTTAAGGCATTTTCAAGAATTTTCTGAAAAACAATTTTTTTAGATACAATATACCTATAAGTAAGCTTCCTAAAAGAAAATCATAAAATTTTGCTTACTTTTCCCATAAATTTCAATTGCAGTAGAAATTCTATTTAAAAGTGTGAAAATCTAAGTATTTTAGCTGAAAAATGAGTTTTGCCAGAAATCACTCAAACCGGGTTTAAAACGTCGAAATATGCAATAAAATACGATTTTAGCACATTTTTCTGAGCTTTTTAATGTTTTATGTATATTTTTAAAATAATATGAAATATTCTATAAAAATATTGATTTTTATAGATTTTTAATTGGATTTTTTAAAAATATGTAAATAATTAATAAATATTCAAAAATGCTATAAAACTCTTCCCATAAATTTCAATTGCAGTAGAAATTCTATTTAAAAGTGTGAAAATCTAAGTATTTTAGCTAAAAAATGAGTTTTGTCAGAAAAGCATCAAACCGCTCTAAAACGTCGAAATATGCAATAAAATACGATTTTAGCACATTTTTTTGAGATTTTTATTGTTTCATGTATTTTTTAATGGGATTTTTTAAAAATATGTAAATAATTAATAAATATTCAAAAATGCTATAAAACTTGATTTTATTGCATTTTTTGACGATTCAAGGCATTTTCACGGATTTTCTGAAAAACTATTTTTAGATAAAATATACCTATAAGTAAGCTTCCTAAAAGAAAATCATAAAATTTTGCTTACTTTTCCCATAAATTTCAATTGCAGTAGAAATTCTATTTAAAAGTGTGAAAATCTAAGTATTTTAGCTAAAAAATGAGTTTTGCCAGGAAAGCACTCAAACCGCTCTAAAACGTCGAAATATGCAATAAAATACGATTTTAGCACATTTCTCTGAGCTTTTTAATGTTTCATGTATTTTTCGAAAATAATATGAAATATTCTATAAAAATATTGATTTATATAGATTTTTAATGGGATTTTTTAAAAATATGTAAATAATTATTAAATATTCAAAAATGCTATAAAACTTGATTTTATTGCATTTTTTGACGATTTAAGGCATTTTCAATTATTTTGTGAAAAACTATTTTTTTAGATAAAATATACATATGAGTAAGCTTCCTAAAAGAAAATTATAAAATTTTCCTTATTTTTCCCATGAATTTCAATTGCAGTAGAAATTATATTTAAAAGTGTAAAAATGTAAGTATTTTAGCTAAAAAATGAGTTTTGCCAGAAAAGCACTCAAACCGCTCTAAAACGTCGAAATATGCAATAAAACACGATTTTAGCACATTTTTCTGAGCTTTTTAATGTTTCATATATTTTTCGAAAATAATATGAAATATTCTATAAAAATATTGATTTTTATAGATTTTTAATGGGATTTTTTAAAAATATGTAAATAATTAATAAATATTCAAAAATGCTATAAAACGATATTTTATTTCATTTTTTGACGATTCAAGACATTTTCTCGGATTTTCTGAAAAACTATTTTTTTTAGATAAAATATACCTATGAGTAAGCTTCCTAAAAGAAAATCATAAAATTTTGCTTACTTTTCCCATAAATTTCAATTTCAGTAGAAATTCAAATTAAAAGTGTGAAAATGTAAGTACTTTAGCTAAAAAATGAGTTTTGCCAGAAAAACACTCAAACCGCTCTAAAACGTCGAAATATGCCAAAAAATGCGATTTTAGCACATTTTTCTGTGCTTTTTAATGTTTCATGTATATTTCGAAAATAATATGAAATATTCTATAAAAATATTGATTTTTATAGATTTTTAATGGGATTTTTTAAAAATATGTAAATAATTATTAAATATTCAAAAATGCTATAAAACTTGATTTTATTGCATTTTTTGACGATTCAAGACATTTTCAAGTATTATCTGAAAAACTATTTTTTTAGATAAAATAGACCTATGAGTAAGCTTCCTAATAGAAAATCATAAAATTTTGCTTACTTTTCCCATAAATTTCAATTGCAGTAGAAATTCTATTTAAAAGTGTGAAAATGTAAGTATTTTAGCTGAAAAATGAGTTTTGCCATAAAAGCACTCAAACCGCTCTAAAACGTCAAAATATGCAATAAAATACGATTTTATCACATTTTTCTGAGCTTTTTAATGTTTCATGTATATTTCGAAAATAATATGAAATATTCTATAAAAATATTGATTTTTATAGATTTTTAATGGGATTTTTTAAATATTTGTAAATAATTAATAAATATTAAAAAATGCTATAAAACTTGATTTTATTCATTTTTCTGAGCTATTTAATGTTTCAAGTATTTTTCGAAAATAATATGAAATATTCTATAAAAATATTGATTTTTATAGATTTTTAATGGGATTTTTTAAAAATATGTAAATAATTAAAAAATATTCAAAAATGCTATAAAACGATATTTTATTGCATTTTTTGACGATTCAAGGCATTTTCACGGATTTTCTGAAAACATATTTTTTTAGATAAAATATATCTATGAGTAAGCTTCCTAAAATAAAATCATAAAATTTTGCTTACTTTTCCCATAAATTTCATGCACCACACAGTGTATAATGGAGAAAAATAAATTCCGACCGTTTTTTTTTTTTTTTTTTTTTTTAAACAGCGAATTTGCAGTCTATTTTCAAGTGGTATTTATTGATGTATTCTCGTTTTCTTGGTGTCATTTGATAGAATCGAAGATATATTACAGAAATAGAGATGATTTGATTGGTTTGACAATGACAAGTACCTTGAAATTGAGCTCAAAGTAGCGAAAATGTTCGATTTTAGCCGATGTTCAAGAGTAAACAAATCACACCATGTGTCCAATACACATCAACTGGCGAGTCTGATATTCTTGCACAAGTGCGCTGATATTATTTATACCATTTTTACAATGATGCAGTTGTATACATAACAGTAAATCTTCTATTTTTTGTGAGAATAAAAATTCAAAATGGAAAGCAAAAGTAATGTAAGAGGGGCCTGGAAACGTGACTAATAAAGAGAGATGTTATTTTAGTGCCAGGAATGTCTGCCTTGTTTATTCTGGACCCTATTTTGAAATTGGCATCATTTGAAATTTGTGTGAAATTGGCTAAATTGCCATTTTCTGACCACTGTTTTGGGTAGTTGAAATTGGTAAATAGGTGGTTTCTTGTACTCAATCGATAGGAGAAATAGAGTTCTAGCGAAATAGCTATGATTTTATTGGACTGGAACATTGGAATTGGCCAAACATAGGCTCAAAATGGGCGAAATCGCCGATGCGTAAACATCTTCGAGTCCAATAACTTTGCGAGAGCATAATTACGTAAGTTTTCATTCAAATTTCATACTTTTGGTGTCGTTATGATCGGAAAAAGATTCTCTATCATTTCATAAGAAAAAAATATTATTATTTTTTCAAAAAATTTTTTTACCCTGAGAACATGTTTCCGAGAAGGCCTGTCGACCCCCAAAGGGTTAAACCTCCTTTATGTAGTGCAAAAGAAACGTCCAAAATTGAATGGTGTGCGGAAAGACCTTCAAAGTATGAGTTATTGTATTTTATAAGTCTTTTTCATTTACATACGTACCTATGATAGTTTAATTGATAAATTACACACAAATTCACTGATGGGAAGCACTTCGCAGCTTTTCTTAGACTTCGAAGAACTGCCACCTTCACTACTTTTGTGCTCTAGGGTCATTATTAACCAAAATTAAGGGTTATTTTCAGGCCATAGTAAACCATGGATAATTGAAACCGTGAACACCGAATCTGTGGATACAGGGGTTCCACTATACGTTTTCTTAGTTACATTCACACTATATACCTTCAGACTACATAATGAGACAGCTATAAATAACTTTATAACAGCTATGACAAACACTGACTGGCAAACAGAAATAGACAACTTCCCAAATACTGACTTATGTATTAATAATTTTCTTAAAAAGACCCAATACCTCTATAATAAGCATTGCCCTAAAAAAACTAAACAAATCACAACTAAAAGATTAAATAGTCCCTGGCTAACCCCCAGCATACTCAAATCCATTAATATAAAGCACCTATATGAAAAACAGTACAGAATGGGTCAAATAACAAGAAAACAAACAAAACGCTACTCATCAAACCTAACGAGTCTGATAAGAAGGTCAAAAAAATTGTACTATGAGAACAGATTACATAACTTAAAAGGTGATATAAAAAGACCTGAAAACCCTATCTGAAATTCTAGGAACTAAAAAGATATCCACAAACAGAACAATCAAGCTAACAAAACCAGATGAACCCCTACTCCCACCCATTGAAACAGCAAACAAACTCAATGATTTCTTCTCCACCATAGGTAAAAAGCTGGCAAGCAAAATCCCAAGTTCAAATACTCCACCTAACAACTATCTCACTGGCACCTATCCGAACACACTATTCCTAGCCCCAACCAACCCAATAGAAGTTTCACTTATAATCAACACATTAAAAAACAAAGCAGGTGACCTAAATAACTTACCACCTTTTATATACAAAAAGCCTCTCAAGTTCTCTCACCAATTATTGCAACACTCTTTAACAAATCCGTTGAATCCTCTACCTTCCCATCAATACTCAAAATAGCGAGGTCACCCCAATACATAAAGGAGGAGATCAAACAGACCTGAATAACTACAGGCCGATATCTAACTTACCCTTCTCTCCAAAATCTTTGAAAAATTAATTCATAGACAAATATATTCCTACCTCACCTCCAACAACGTACTCAACCACTGTCAATTTGGATTTACACTATCTCACTGGCACCTATCCGAACACACTATTCCTAGCCCCAACCAACCCAATAGAAGTTTCACTTATAATCAACACATTAAAAAACAAAGCAGGTGACCTAAATAACTTACCACCTTTTATATACAAAAAAGCCTCTCAAGTTCTCTCACCAATTATTGCAACACTCTTTAACAAATCCATTGAATCCTCTACCTTCCCATCAATACTCAAAATAGCGAGGGTCACCCCAATACATAAAGGAGGAGATCAAACAGACCTGAATAACTACAGGCCGATATCTAACTTACCCCTTCTCTCCAAAATCTTTGAAAAATTAATTCATAGACAAATATATTCCTACCTCACCTCCAACAACGTACTCAACCACTGTCAATTTGGATTTACACTATCTCACTGGCACTCTATCCGAACACACTATTCCTAGCCCCAACCAACCCAATAGAAGTTTCACTTATAATCAACACATTAAAAAACAAAGCAGGTGACCTAAATAACTTACCACCTTTTATATACAAAAGCCTCTCAAGTTCTCTCACCAATTATTGCAACACTCTTAACAAATCCATTGAATCCTCTACCTTCCCATCAATACTCAAAATAGCGAGGGTCACCCCAATACATAAAGGAGGAGATCAAACAGACCTGAATAACTACAGGCCGATATCTAACTTACCCCTTCTCTCCAAAATCTTTGAAAAATTAATTCATAGACAAATATATTCCTACCTCACCTCCAACAACGTACTCAACCACTGTCAATTTGAATTTACACCGCCCTTGAGAAAAAAGAAATCCCAGTGGGAATCTTCATTGATTTACGTAAAGCTTTTGATACAGTTGACCATGATCTGTTACACCTAAAATTATCACACTATGGTATAAGAGGACACTCCCTCAACTACCTAAAATCATACCTTAGCAACAGAAACCAATATGTGTACACAAATGGAGCTAGCTCCACCTCTCAAACTATTACCGTAGGTGTCCCACAGGGAAGTGT
>WNWK01018760.1:5000-22500 GCA_009830355.1 Cherax destructor | reverse complement strand
GGTTGACCAGGCTAGCACCAGACAAAACCTAGTCCAGGACCAGCAGCAAACAACCTGGTTGACCAGGCTAGCACTAGACAAGTCTTGACCATGGCCGGTCTCTGAGAGTAGGAAAACTCTGGGAAATCATCATTGGTGTATCCAAGGTCAAGGCCCATGAGGTGAACTACACTTGCTAAACCCATGTGGGTCATCCACGCAACATGTGGTGGATGCCAGATAGACAGCCAGATAGACGAGCTGAGTGCCAGATAGACGAGCTTCCTATCCATACTCACTATTTCTACTACTAATAATAAGGATGTGCAACGCTGGGAATCATTATTTGGGAAATATTTTGCCAGTGACGTCTTCAGTCCTGTATCACTTTTCAAGCCATTTAATCAATAGAAAGTTAATTTAATGGGTTTCTAAGGGTGACTGAGGTATTAGTTATAAGTTGGTATGACTGATAACCTTCACAAATGTACCTGTACATTTTATTGTGTTGGTTGGATGATTGAAGGCAGAGGAAGAGAGAGACTTTCCACCCGGATCAGTTCTCACTAGATCTCGACTAAAGTTTCTGACATTTTTGTTGAGTGCAATATTAATTTTTAGTTTTCAGACAGAAAATGAGTTGGTTTCTACCAGGTTACACTTAAACTGATCATAGGTAAATTAGTGGTGTGTGACCAGGCAGCATTCTGGTCTTCAGTAATGATGCTAGAATGGCTGACGGAATGTTAGGTAAGGGACACAGGTGCAACTAAAGCGACTTGCCATTGCGCAAGCTTTCACTCTCCAGGAACTTGTAATGGCTTGACAAAGCTCCTGGAGAGTGGAACAGCCAATAAATGTCACATTAGTTGCATCTGTGGCTATTTACCAAACATTCTGGTTTTCCTATTGCATTTATGTATTCCCATTTCTGTTTATATAAAGTGAAGGAACGATCCAACATAACTGTACCACTAATGACCAGCCCCCATTTATGTAGACTGTGCTTATACAGGCACTCTTCAACTTACGATGGTTCAACTTGTGATATTCAATTTTACGATGGTGCAGAAGCACATTATGGAGATGAAACTTAAGATAATTACCCAACATGAAGGCAACAAATCCCTAACTTGTATTCATATGTTGCACATCTGACTTACGACGGAGCTTGGTTCCAACCAAACGTGAAGTCAAAATGGACACAAGTTGAACCTTAGAAAATTGCCGACATACTGGGTAGACATGAAACACCTTTGCTAGTATCGTATGCATAGTATCGTATGCTTACTTTTACTAAATATTTTACTGCTGTATATGCTGGTCGTATGTCGAGCAGGTCGTAAGTCGGATGGTACTTGTATTTACTATTCAATACTGGTATTTAGTTAGTTCAGTAATTATTTGTTTATTGACTTATTCAGTGACAGTAGCTATTTATTGACTTATTAATTTAGCATATCATATTCATATTACTTATATTTTTGACTTACGATGGGTCCATTGAAACATAACCCCATCGTAAGTTGAGGACCGCCTGTAATCATCTATACAGTGATTCAGAAGAACTCCAGTACTATGTACCTCAACTCCAACTCTTTCGCTGTCTGTCACGTGATCTACATTATCGACGCCAGGCCATCGAGTATGCTCTGCTCACAAGCTCGGCTCACCCAGTAAGCTGTGAGCAGTAGATTTTGGCCTAGATGCGAGAGAGTCTGTGCGGCGAAAAAGAGTATAAAAAATCCTGCATCGTAGATGCATAATGGGAAAAGCAAAACTCTGACCTCGTGTTTGGTTTAAATGGCAACTTTGAGGTGTTTTCTCAGGTGGTTTTTATGGTTTTCTTGGTATCAGTTGATAAAATGGAAGTCACATTACTGAAACAGAAGTGAATTTAGTTGGTTTCAGGACCGAGAGTGCTTGAAATTAGCCTCAAAATAGCGGAAATATTTGTTTTTTGCCGATGGTATTATACATAGTGTATATCATGGGTGTTATATCATGGGTGTTATATCATGGGTGTTATATCATGGGTGTTAAATAATGGGTGTTATATTATGGGTGTTATATCATGGGTATTATACCATTAGGTATTATATTATGGGTGTTATATCATGGGTGTTATATCATGGGTATTATATCATGGGTGTTATATCATGGGTGATATATCATGGGTGTTATATCATGGGTGTTATATCATGGTATTATATCAATCTTTACTTAACCAACTTGTACTGTGCAGTCAGTGCAGATTGTTACAAGAGGTTCCACTCTACACTATAATGCTGCGTTTGGTAGACTAAGCTTATAAGCTGAAGCTTAATGCTTTCCAGTGTGTATATAGAGGACACTAAGCTCTCCTAAAGCTCTTTTATATAGTGTGATGATTTTGTGATCACAGTTGAAAATGGCATTGAAAATTGAATAGCAAGCAAGTACATACAGTCGGGCCCACTTTGGCAGGTTAGGTTCCAGCTACGGATAGCTGAACGCCCTTTCCCCCCACTTATAAATGCCAGATAACAAGTTTACTCTAACATATATTAAGTTAGCAATATAACTAGGAATTAAAAATAATAAAAAGTAAAATACACACACATTACACCCATTACTTACCTTAAAATATTTGTAGTTTTAATGTAGGGTGAGAGGTGAGTAATATTTATTGGTAGGAAGTCAGGTTTATGAAGTATGGTAGCCAGCCAGGCCAGGCCACCTCACCCACACGATATACTTCAACATTTAAGGCGCCCTAGAGAAATAAAATGCTTATACAGTATTTGTAGTCTTAAGTTAGGGTGAGAGGTGAGTAAACGAGGTAAAACAAATAAATGAGAGGAGAGTCACGGAGGATGTAAACAAGCAGACGAACGTGTCTGGTTATGGTTGATACACGTTCATCACCTTACATCTCATATTTATGTTAATTTATTCTACCGTGGAGTGTATTTATCTTGTTTATATATTGCATAGCATGTTTATTATATAATTTTGAAAAAAAATATCATAGATGGATTGATGAAAATGTTTATATTAACGTAATATACAACATTTAATGCGTCTCGTGATTATTATTGCATATTATTATTATTATTATTATTATTATTATTATTATTATTATCATTATAAATATGGCATCGTCAAGACTAATAAGACACCTTTGTGATGTTAATGTACCTGCATGCCAGCACAGTGTAAGTTTATTTAGGTACAGGCACACACAAGTATAATTATCAGAGTACAGAATGAAAGAAGTTGGATGTCCTGGCCCTAAGCGAAACAAAGCTGAAGGGGGTAGGCGAGTTTCAGTGGGGAGAAATAATGGGATTAAGTCAGGAGTATCTGAGAGTTAGAGCTAAGGAAGGGGTAGCAATAATGTTGAAGGATCAGTTATGGAAGGAGAAGAGGGAATATAAATGTAAATTCAAGGATTATGTGGATTAAAATAAGGGTCGGATGCGAAAAGTGGGTCATAATAAGCGTGTATGCACCTGGAGAAGAGATGAGTGTAGAGGAAAGAGAGAGATTTTGGGAGATGTTAGCGAATGTATAGGAACTTTGAACCAAGTGAGAGAGTACTGTGGTAGGGGACCTAAATGCTAAAGTAGGGGAAACATGAAAAGAAGTTGGATGTCCTGGCCCTAAGCGAAACAAAGCTGAAGGTAGGCGAGTTTCAGTGGGGAGAAATAAATGGGATTAAGTCAGAGTATCTGAGAGTTAGAGCTAAGGAAGGGGTAGCAATAATGTTGAAGGATCAGTTATGGAAGGAGAAGAGGGAATATAAATGTGTAAATTCAAGGATTATGTGATTAAATAAGGGTCGGATGCGAAAAGTGGGTCATAATAAGCGTGTATGCACCTGGAGAAGAGATGAGTGTAGAGGAAAGAGAGAGATTTTGGAGATGTTAAGCAATGTATAGGAACTTTTGAACCAAGTGAGAGAGTACTGTGGTAGGGGACCTAAATGCTAAAGTAGGGGAAACATGTAGAGAGGGTGTGGTAGGTAAGTTTGGGGTGCCAGGTGTAAATGATAATGGGAGCCCTTTGATTGAACATTGTATAGAAAGGGGTTTAGTTGTGGTAATACATATTTAAGAAAAAGAGGATAAATAATATACAAGATATGATGTATGGCGTAATGACAGTAGTTTGTTGGACTATGTATTGCAGATAAAAGACTGTTGAGTAGACTTCAGGATGTACATGTTTATAGAGGGGCCACAGATATATCAGATCACTTTTTAGTTATAGCTACAGTGGGAGTAAAAGGTAGATGGGATAAGGAAAATAGAAGCAGTAAGTAAGAGAGAGGTGAAGGTTTATAAACTAAAAAGAGGAGGCAGTTAGGTAAGATATAAACAACTATTGAAGGATAGATGGGCAGTGAAAGTGTAGCAATGGGGTCGAAGATGTCATGGGGTAGATTGAAAAATGTAGTGTTAGAGTGTTCAGCAGAAGTTTGTGGTTACAGACGAGTGGGTGCGGGAGGGAAGAAGAAAGCGATTGGTGGAATGATGACGAAAGAGAGTAGTAAGGAGAAAAAGTTAGCATATGAGAGGTTTTTACAAAGTAGAAGTGATGCAAGGAGGGAAAAGTATATGGAGAGAAAGAGAGGTTAAGAGAGTGGTGAAGCAATGTAAAAGAGAGCAAAAGAGAGATGGGTGAGATGTTATCAACAAATTTTGTTGAAAATAAGAAAAGTTTTGGGGGTGAGATTAATGGGTTTAGGAAGCCTAGGAACAAATGGATTTGACAGTTAAAAATAGGAGAGGAGAGTTATTAAATGGGGAGTTAGAGGTATCGGGAAGATGGAGGGAATATTTTGAGGAGTTGTTAAATGTTGATGAAGACAGGGGAAACTGTGATTTCGGGATAGGGCAAGGAGGAATAACATCTTGTAGGAGTGTGGAAGAGCCAGTTGTGAGTGTGGGGGAAGTTCATGAGACAGTGGGTAGGGAAAGAAAGGTGGTAGGCAGCTGGGATTGATGGGGTAAAAAATAGAAAAAGTTAAAAGCAGGGGGGAAAAGTTTTGGAGTGGTTGGTGTTTTTTTAATAAATGTATGGAAGAGGGTAAGGACCTGGGGTTGGCAGAGAGCTGTATTGTTCCTTTGTATAAAGGCAAAGGGGACAAAAGAGAGTGCAAAATTATAGGGAATAAGTCTGTTGAGTGTACTGGTAAAGTGTATGGTAGAGTTGTTATTGAAAGAATTATGAGTAAGCAGAAAGCAGGATAGCGATGAACAAGGGGGCTTTAGGAAAGGTAGGGGTGTGGATCCAAGTGTTTACAGTGAAACACATAGGTGAACGTATTTTGGGTAAGGGGGAAAGAGGTTTTTGTGGCATTTATGGATTTGGAAAAGGCGTATGATAGGGTATTTGGTGGTGAGGAGGTAAGTTACTGAAAGCAGGGAAAAGTTTTTATGAGGATAGTGAGGCTCAAGTTAGGGTGTGTAGGGGGGAGGGGACTATTTCCAGTGTGGGCCTTAGACAAGGATGTGTGATGTCACCGTGGTTGTTCAATATATTTATAGATGGGGTTGTAAGAGAAGTGAATGAGAGGGTCTTAAGAGGTGTGAGGTTAAAAGATAAAGAATCAAATACAAAGTGGGAGTTGTCACAGTTGCTTTTTGATGATGACACTACAAAGCTTTTGGGAGATTCTGAAGAGAAGTTGCAGAGGTTGGTGGATGAATTTGGTGGGTGTGTAAAAGAAGAAAATTGAAAGTGAATATAGGAAAGAGTAAGGTGATGAGATAACAAAAAGATTAGGTGACGAAAGATTGATATCAGATTGGAGGAGAGAGTATGGAGGAGGTGAATGTATTCAGATATTTGGGAGTGGATATGCGTCAGCAGATGGGTTTATGAAGGATGAGGTGAATCATAGAATTGATGAGGGGAAAAGGGTGAGTGGAGCACTTCTCGGAGTCTGTGGAGACAAAGAACTTTGTATCCATGGAAGTAAAGAGGGAATGTGCTATATAGTTATACCAACACTCTTATATGGGTGTGAAGCATGGGTGATGAATGTTGCAATGAGGAGAAGGCTGGAGGCAGTGAGATAAATATGTCTGGAGGTCAATGTGTATACTATAATGCAGAGAATTCGGAGTTTGGAAATTAGAGTGAGGTGCTGGACATTTCAAAACTATTATCCAGAGAGCTGAGGAGGGGTTGTGTTGAGGTGGTTCGGACATGTAGAGAGAATGGAACGAGACAGAATGACTTCGAGAAAGCGCATAAACTGCAGTGGAGCATGGCAGGGCCCTGCCCAGAGGTGTGGAGTAGGGCTTGACTTCCAGCAGTTGAGTGTGTGAGCTGCATCGAATGGAGATTGCTGGTCGGCTGATCTGCAAGCTGTTGGAGTGTGAGCAAAGCGGGCATGAAGGGACTAGAAATGGCAGTGTCGATCTCTGACATGAGTGGGTGTTAATGTTGCAGTTTTATAACTGGTAAAGCACGGCATATGATGCAGTGAATTGTTTTTCGGGTTACCCCCAGCCTTAATCGGCCGATGTGTTAATGTCATAGAGGTTTGGTCTAACAGGTGGAGACAGCACCAGTGGGCCAATGAATCCATTCTTTTAGAAATAATGTCACGTAGGCTGCTCCACAGAACCTCAGAGCCTTCCACAAGCACTATTAAATATTGAGTACTTACATACTGTATACTTCGGGTAGCTATATGTGGACAGGTTATAAAACATGAAATAATCTTTAAAACACTCTTTGAAATTTTGAAAGTTTCCAGACAGCATGAGATGGCTGTAAACTCATGTAAAATGTACCCAATGTTGGGGTGCTGTAACTGCATTAGAAACAGGCGGGGGAGCAGCAGCAGTTTTGTCATACTTGAAATAAACATATGAATGAATGTTAAATTTAAATGCCATAAAGTTAAAGACTTACTGTATGAAGCGTCTTTTATGCTATTTACCTGGATATATGGCTTTTCTCAGCTTACGAGGCCTGAACCATGTAAAGGAGCTTCATGGGAATGCATTGAAATACAGGCTCATAACATTAAATCATTTCTCTTCTATAGTTGTATCTGAAAAATACTTTATGTAAGGAATACAGTTTGTCTTGAACATAGATGTACCAAAAAATTTACCGGCTGGGTTGTTCAAAGTTTCCTCATAGCGTACATAAAAGATATCAATTGGCATAATAGCTTACAACACCTCTGTCTATATGTACGCTTAGCAAGTGGCACAGCCAAATGTCGTTATCTTCATTCTGCCATCACAGGTCACTATCACCTCACCTGTGCCACCGCATTGGCCGCCACACCACGCATTTGTTATTTGTGGAACTGTGCCTTGATCGAGGCCGGGGTGCGCTTTCCGAGAGCAGTTCAGGGAGAGTTGGGTTGCAGTGCTGTGGGGCTATTGCTGTGGTGAACATGTTGTTGTGGGGTAATCATGCTGTAAGCATATGTTGCCTGTGGCTGTTGCAGTGCTCCTTGACTTACGATGGTTCTATCGCATGATACTTCAACTGATGACAGCAGTGGTACTCCTCGGAAGCCACATTTCTATCTGCCCCAGAAGCACAGCTGAGGTTGTCCTGCTCTTGTTCCCATAAGGAATAATGTGCTCAGATTAGTCCATTTCAGACCCCTGTGTAACACACTACAAAAAAGCATTCCTTCCATAATAATACACTCATACTGCCCGGTTGGGAGCTGTGAGCCTAAACCGGGCAACATGCTTGGAGGCAGATCTGAGATAATTACCAATCATATTAGTGGCGGTAGTTATTTTTGCTTATTTAGCATAAACATATTATACTGCCATCAGAGTCTGGGCACGGGAATGACTGCCTGTGGCTGGGAGGCCACAGCTGTGGGTGGAACATGCTGAGGCTTGTCTGCTCCGTATTGCTGCTTTTGGCTAATACAGCAGATCTCACCCTCCCCAGTCCACGGGGTTCAGTTGCCGTGCCTGAAATGCCCCCAATTTGGGCTTCTTAATAACAGCTCAAGGCACAAAGTAGTGATGGGCAGCACTTCACGGCTTCTTTTGAGGCTTTGAACAACTGTCACCATCACTACTTTTGTGCCTTGAGGCTGTTATTAAACTAAATTAAGGGCTATTTTCAGGCCACGGAAACTGTGAAACTGAACCCATGGATATGGGGGAGGGTGGGTCTACTGTATTATAAAAGCAACAATAGAAAAGTAGACAGACAACATAGGCCTCCACATCAACATTTTCCCCACCCACAGCAACAAGTTCCCCCCAACTACGGGTTTCCTTGACTTGGGGTTATTTTCCACAACCATCATAGGTCTAAAATACTATGTTCAATATAGTATGTAAAAATAACAATAAATAACTACCGCCACTGAAAAATATGTTTGGGAATTATCTCAAGCCTCCCCTCCAAAATACATGTGGTACCCTGAAGCCGACAGCCCCAACTCAACAATTAGTGGTTATTGTAAGTGCTTTTGTAAGTGTTTTTTTGGGGGTCTGAAAGGGACTAATCTAATTTACATTATTCCTTATGGGAAAAAATTTCGGCTCGAATGGCACTCGAACAGCCTTCTGAACAATAAAGTCAAACTCGGGACCACTGTAATTGCTTTTGTACCATCGAAAAGTTGAAATATCAAAAGAGAACCATCTAAGTCAAGGAGCACCTGTATAACGGGAAAATATGCCCACAGCAACATGTTACCCCACAACAACATTTTACCCCCACAGCAACATACCCCACAGCAACAAGTGCCCCACAGCCACAGCCCCGTAACCTTTAACTCTCCCTGGACAACTCTCGGAAAGCGTTTTTTATGCAACCCCCCTATAGTCAGAAACACATCCACAAATGCTATAAATACGTGATTAATTGGCGAATTATGTGCGGTGCTCCAAGAGGGTGTGGGATGGCAAGAGTGAGTGTCGAGGTGCGGCGACGCATGACGACCAAGCTGCCCCGCACTGCCCTAAGAGGATACAGTACACTATAAGACAGAAATTGTTTGTAAACAGTTGTACCGAACAATTAATATTTTTTTTATAATACGCTATGAGAAACTTTTGAAAACAGTCAGAATGTAACAATTAAATTTTTTGGTACATCACAATATTCTATAAGACAAACTGTAAACAGTCATACTCATAAAATTTAATTTTTTTCAGATTACAATATACTATAGGAGAGAAATTGTTTGTAAACAGTCGTACCGTAAAATTATAATTTTTTTGTATTTCAATACATTCCCATGTAAAAAAAGGTCTTTTACATGGTTCAATTTTCCGTAAATGCAACTGAAAAATACACTATATCAAAAATTAAATAGCGCATAAAAAGGCCTTCCTAGTACAGTAGGGTCTTGCTTTATGGCGTTTCGCTTATGGCATTCCGCTAATATGGACATTTCAAATTATGACCAAAACTCACTATATGGCTCCCCCACCGATTTTCTAATACAGTTACAGCACCCCAACGGTTTGTTTACATTTTCCATGAGTTCCGTGAGCACCGCGTCTCTCCATTATGTCTGGAAACTTTCCAAAATTCTCCAAGTGTTTTAAAGTTATTTCATGTTTTATATATACAGTGATCCCCGCCTAACGAACACCCCGGAAATTGTACAATTATGTAAGTATATTGTAAGTGCTTAGGAAGTGTATTTTTGGGGTTCTGAAATAGACTAACCTACGTGACATTATTTCTAAAGGGAAGTAAATCTGCTCGGTAATGGCACTTGAGCAGGCTTCTGAATGAATTTTGTTCGTTAGGCGGGGGACCACTGTATATTTTTATTAACACATCGGCCGATTCCCACCAAGGCAGAGTGGCCCGAAAGAAAACTTTCATCATTCACTCCATCACTGTCTTGCCAGAGAGGTGCTTTTACACTGCAGTTATAAAAACTGCAACATTAACACCCCTCCTTCAGAGTGCAGACACTGTACTTCCCATTTCCAGGACTCAAGTCCGGCCTGCCGGTTTCCCTGAATCCCTTCATAAATGTTACTTGCTCACACTCCAACAGCACGTCAAGTATTAAAACCATTTGTCTCCATTCATTCCTATCAATACGCTCACACATGCTTGCTGGAAGTCCAAGCCCTCGCACACAAAAACTTCCTTTATCCCTCCTCCAACCTTTCCTAGGCCGACTCCCTACCCCGCCTTCCCTCCACTACAGATTTATACACTCTGGTCATTCTGTCTCTGCTCCATTTCTCTACATGTCCGAACCACCTCAACAACCCCTCCTCAGCTCTCTGGATATAGTTTTGGTAATCCCGCACCTCCTCCTAATTTCCCAAACTCCGAATTCTCTGCATTATATTCACAACCACACATTGACCTCAGACATGACATCTCCACTGCCTCCAGCCTTCTCCTCATTGCAACATTCATCACCCATGCTTCACACCCATAAGAGTGTTGGTATAACCATACTCTCATACATTCTCTTTACTTCCATGGACAAAGTTCTTGTCTCCACAGACTCCTAAGTGCTCCACTCACCCTTTTCCCTCATCAATTCTAGGGATTCACCTCATCCTTCATAAACCCATCTGCTGACATATCCACTCCCAAATATCTGAATACATTCACCTCCTCCATACTCTCTCCCTCCAATCTGATATCCAATCTTTCGTCACCTAATCTTTTTGTTATCCTCATCACCTTACTCTTTCCTATATTCACTTTCAATTTTTTTTCTTTTTACACACCCTACCAAATTCATCCACCAACCTCTGCAACTTCTCTTCAGAATCTCCCAAAAGCACAGTGTCATCATCAAAAAGCAACTGTGACAACTCCCACTTTGTATTTGATTCTTTATCTTTTAACCTCACACCTCTTGCCAAGACCCTCTCATTCACTTCTCTTACAACCCCATCTATAAATATATTGAACAACCACGGACATCACACATCCTTGTCTAAGGCCCACTTTTACTGGGAAATAGTCCCCCCCCCTCCTACACACTCTAACCTGAGCCTCACTATCCTCATAAAAACTCTTCACTGCTTTCAGTAACTTACCTCCTATTCCATACGCCTGCAACATCTGCCACATTGCCCCCTATCCACCCTATCATACGCCTTTTCCAAATCCATAAATGCCACAAAACCTCTTTACCCTTATCCAAATACTGTTCACTATGTGTTTCACTGTAAACACTTGGTCTACACACTCACCTTTCCTAAAGCCCCCTTGTTCATCTGCTATCCTGCTTTCTGTCTTATCTTAATTCTTTCAATAACAACTCTACCATACACTTTACCAGGTACACTCAACAGACTTATTCCCCTATAATTTTTGCACTCTCTTTTGTCCCTTTGCCTTTATACAAAGGGAACAATACACGCTCTCTGCCAATCCCTAGGTACCTTACCCTCTTCCATACATTTATTAAATAATAGCACCAACCACTCCAAAACTATATCCCCACCTGCTTTTAACATTTCTATCTTTATCCCATCAATCCCAGCTGCCTTACCACCTTTCATTCTACCCACTGTCTCATGAACTTCCCCACACTCACAACTGGCTCTTCCACACTCCTACAAGATGTTATTCCTCCTTGCCCTATACACGAAATCACAGCTTCCTGTCTTCATCAACATTTAACAACTCCTCAAAATATTCCCTCCATCTTCCCGATATCTCTAACTCTCCATTTAATAACTCTCCTCTCCTATTTTTAACTGTCAAATCCATTTGTTCCTAGGCTTCCTCAACTTATTAATCTCACTCCAAAACTTTTTCTTATTTTCAAAAAAAATTTGTTGATAACATCTCACCCACTCTCTCATTTGCTCTCTTTTTACATTGCTTCACCACTCTCTTAACCTCTCTTTTTCTCTCCATATACTCTTCCCTCCTTGCATCACTTCTACTTTGTAAAACCTCTCATATGCTAACTTTTTCTCCCTTACTACTCTCTTTACGTCATCATTCCACCAATCGCTCTTCTTCCCTCCCGCACCCACTCGCCTGTAACCACAAACTTCTGCTGAACACTCTAACACTACATTTTTCAATCTACCCCATACATCTTCGACCCCATTGCCTACACTTTCACTAGCCCATCTATCCTTCAATAGTTGTTTATATCTTACCCTAACTGCCTCCTCTTTAGTTTATAAACCTTCACCTCTCTCTTACTTACTGCTTCTATTTTCCTTGTATCCCATCTACCTTTTACTCCCACTGTAGCTATAACTAAAAAGTGATCTGATATATCTGTGGCCCTCTATAAACATGTACATCCTGAAGTCTACTCAACAGTCTTTTATCTACCAATACATAGTCCAACAAACTACTGTCATTACGCCATACATCATATCTTGTATACTTATTTATCCTCTTTTTCTTAAAATATGTATTACCTATAACTAAACCCCTTTCTATACAATTTCAATCAAAGGGCTCCCATTATCATTTACACCTGGCACCCCAAACTTACCTACCACACCCTCTACATGTTTCCCTACTTTAGCATTTAGGTCCCCACACAATTACTCTCACTTGGTTCAAAAGTTCCTATACATTTGCTTAACATCTCCCAAAATCTCTCTTTCCTCTACACTCATCTCTTCTCCAGGTGCATACACGCTTATTATGACCCACTTTTCGCATCCGACCCTTATTTTAATCCACATAATCCTTGAATTTACACATTTATATTCCCTCTTCTCCTTCCATAACTGATCCTTCAACATTATTGCTACCCCTTCCTTAGCTCTAACTCTCTCAGATACTCCTGACTTAATCCCATTTATTTCTCCCCACTGAAACTCGCCTACCCCTTCAGCTTTGTTTCGCTTAGGCCAGGACATCCAACTTCTTTCATGTTTCCCTACTTTAGCATTTAGGTCCCCTACCACAATTACTCTCACTTGGTTCAAAAATTCCTATACATTCGCTAACATCTCCCAAAATCTCTCTCTTTCCTCTACACTCATCTCTTCTCCAGGTGCATACACGCTTATTATGACCCACTTTTCGCATCCGACCCTTATTTTAATCCACATAATCCTTGAATTTACACATTTATATTCCCTCTTCTCCTTCCATAACTGATCCTTCAACATTATTGCTACCCTTCCTTAGCTCTAACTCTCTCAGATACTCCTGACTTAATCCCATTTATTTCTCCCCACTGAAACTCGCCTACCCCTTCAGCTTTGTTTCCGCTAGGGCCAGGACATCCAACTTCTTTTCATTCTGTACTCTGATAATTATACTTGTGTGTACCTGTACCTAAATAAACTTACACTGTGCTGGCATGCAGGTACACATTAACATCACAAGAGTGTCTTATTAGTCTTGACGATGCCATATTTATAATGATAATAATAATAATAATAATAATAATAATAATAATAATAATATGCAATAATAATCACCGAGACGCATTAAATGTTGTATATTACGTTAATATAAACATTTTCATCAATCCATCTATGATATTTTTTCAAAATTATATAATAAACATGCTATGCAATATATAAACAAGATAAATACACTCCACGGTAGAATAAATTAACATAAATATGAGATGTAAGGTGTAGATGAACGTGTATCAACCATAACCAGACACGTTCTCTGCTTGTTTACATCCTCCGTGACTCTCCTCTCTCATTTATTTGTTTTTACCTCGTTTACTCACCTCTCACCCTAACTTAAGACTACAAATACTGTATAAGCATTTTATTTCTCTAGGGCGCCTTAAATGTTGAAGTATATTACGTGTGGGTGAGGTGGCCTGGCCTGGCTGGCTACCATACTTCATAAACCTGACTTCCTACCAATAAATATTACTCACCTCTCACCCTACATTAAAACTACAAATATTTTAAGGTAAGTAATGGGTGTAATGTGTGTGTATTTTACTTTTTATTATTTTTAATTCCTAGTTATATTGCTAACTTAATATATGTTAGAGTAAACTTGTTATCTGGCATTTATAAGTGGGGGGGGGGGGAAAGGGGGCGTTCCGCTATACGGCGGTAGCCTGGAACCTAACCTGCCATATAAGTGGGCCCCGACTGTATGTACTTGCTTGCTATTCAATTTTCAATGCCATTTTTCAACTGTGATCACAAAAATCATCACACTATATAAAAGAGCTTTAGGAGAGCTTAGTGTCTCTCTATATACACACTGGAAAGCATTAAGCTTCAGCTTATAAGCTTAGTCTACAAAACGCAGCATTATAGTGTAGAGTGGAACCTCTTGTAACAATCTGCACTGACTACAGTACAAGTTGGTTAAGTAAAGATTGATATAATACCCATGATATAACACCCATGATATAACACCCATGATATATCACCCATGATATAACACCCATGATATAATACCCATGATATAACACCCATGATATAACACCCATAATATAATACCCATGGTATAATACCCATGATATAACACCCATAATATAACACCCATTATTTAACACCCATGATATAACACCCATGATATAACACCCATGATATAACACCCATGATATAACACCCATAATATAATACCCATCGGCAAAAAACAAATATTTCCGCTATTTTGAGGCTAATTTCAAGCACTCTCGGTCCTGAAACCAACTAAATTCACTTCTGTTTCAGTAATGTGACTTCCATTTTATCAACTGATACCAAGAAAACCATAAAAACCACCTGAGAAAACACCTCAAAGTTGCCATTTTAAACCAAACACGAGGTCAGAGTTTTGCTTTTCCCATTATGCATCACACGATGCAGGATTTTTTATACTGCGCACACTCGCCGCACAGACCCATTCTCTCGCATCTAGGCCAAAATCTACTGCTCACAGCTTACTGGAGTGAGCCGAGCTTGTGACGCAGAACGACTCGATGGCCCCTGGCGTCGATAATGTAGATCTACGTGACAGACAGCGAAAGAGTTGGAGTTGAGGTACATAGTACTGGAGTTCTTCTGAATCACTGTATAGATGATTACAGGCGGTCCTCAACTTACGATGGGGTTATGTTTCAATGGACCCATCGTAAGTCAAAAATATAAGTCGAATATGAATATGATATGCTAAATTAATAAGTCAATAAATAGCTACTGTCACTGAATAAGTCAATAAACAAATAATTACTGTAACTAACTAAATACCAGTATTGAAAAGTAAATACAAGTACCATCCGACTTACGACCTGCTCGACATACGACCAGCATATACAGCAGTAAAATATTTAGTAAAAAGTAACATACGATACTATGCATACGATACTAGCAAAGGTGTTTCATGTCCTACCCAGTATGTCGGCAATTTTCTAAGGTTCAACTTGTGTCCATTTTGACTTACGACTGGTTGGTTGGAACCAAGCTCCGTCGTAAGTCAGATGGTACTTGTATATGAATACAAGTTAGGGATTTGTTGCCTTCATGTTGGGTAATTATCTTAAGTTTCATCTCCATAGTAATTGCTTCTGCACCATCGTAAAATTGAATATCACAAGTTGAACCATCGTAAGTTGAAGAGTGCCTGTATAAGCAACAGTCTACATAAATGGGGGCTGGTCATTAGTGGTACAGTTATGTTGGATCGTTCCTTCACTTTATATAAACAGAAATGGGAATACATAAATGCAATAGGAAAACCAGAATGTTTGGTAATGGCCACAGATGCAACTAATGTGACATTTTATTGTGGCAATGTTCCACTCTCCAGGAGCTTTGTCAAGCCATTACAAAGTTCCTGGAGAGTGAAACGTTGTCGCAATGAAACGCGCTTAGTTGCACCTGTGTCCACTTACCTAACATTCGTCAGCCATTCTAGCATCATTACTGAAGACCAGAATGCTGCCTGGTCACACACACTAATTTACCTATGATCAGTTTAAGTGTAACCTGGTAGAAACCAACTCATTTTTTCTGTCTGAAAACCAAAAATTAATATTGCACTCAACAAAAATGTCAGAAACTTTAGTCCGAATCTAGTGAGAACTGATCCGGGTGGAAAGTCTCTCTCTTCCTCTACCTTCAATCATCAAACCCAACACAATAAAATGTGCAGGTACATTTGTGAAGGTTATCAGTCATACCAACTTATAACTAATACCTCAGTCACCCTTAGAAACCCATTAAATTAACTTTCTATTGATTAAATGGCTTAGAAAAGTGATACAGGACTGAAGACGTCACTGGCAAAATATTTCCCAAATAATGATTCCCAAGCGTTGCACATCCTTATTATTAGTAGTAGAAATAGTGAGTATGGATAGGAAGCTCGTCTATCTGGCACTCAGCCGCCTATCTGGCTCGTTTATCTGGCATCCACCACATGTTGCGCTGGATGACCCACATGGGTTTAGCAAGGTGGCCAGTTCACCTCATGAGGCCTTGACCTTGGATACACCAATGATGATTTCCAGAGTTTTCCTACTCTCAGAGACCGGCCATGGTCAAGACTTGTCTAGTGCTAGCCTGGTCAACCAGGTTGTTGCTGCTGCTGGTCCTGGACTAGGTTTGTCTGGTGCTAGCCTGGTCAACCAGGTTGTTGTTGCTGGTGATCCTGGATCAGGCTTGTCTGGTGCTAGCCTGGTAAACCAGATTGCTGTTGGTGGTCCTGGACCAGGCTTGTCTGGTGCTAGCCTGATCAACCAGGTTGTTACTGCCAGAGTAACTACTTCCTAGCTGGAAAATTCAACAACCATTCAAGCAGAGACTTACAGCATTCTTCCTGATGACGGCTTCCTACGGTCCTGCTCCGCCTGCTGGATTATTCGCATGCTCTCTACTTGTGACCGTCGGTCAGCGTCCCGTAGCCTCATTTCTTCAAGGCGTCGCCGTCTCTCGTTCTCCTGTTGTTCTCGGAAGCGCTGCGCTGCGGCTGCCTGAAAATATATTAAGAGTGTACATTCAAGGAGCTAATTTATTTAACAAAAGTAATTAATATATCCAAGACATTTAAAAATTTTCAATATGTGTGTTTGTACATGTATGTAATTGTACAGTGGTACCTCGACATACGAGCAGCTCCCAACTCGAACAACTATGTAAGTGTATTTCTGTAAGTGCTTTTGTAAGTGTATTTTTGGAGGTCTGAAACGGATTAATCTAATTTACATTATTCCATATGGAAACAAATTGGTTCGGTATCAGCACTCGAACAGCCTTCTGGAACGAATTAAGCTCGTAACCCGAGGTACCACTGTATGTATATGTATGTATATGTATGTATGTATGTATATGTATGTACGTATATGTATATTACCTGTCATTGCCAAAGAAACCCTACCTGTACCCCAATTCAAAGCGATGCTAAAAAACCACCTTCTCACCCAAAGCTAATTGCTCCATATCAACCATTCCCAGCAAAGTAGAATAATCACTTAACGTAAAACCTGACTTTAAAGTCAATGTATTGTATGAATGAACGAATGAATGAATGTAAAACCTGTTATGAATAATACTTACTTAGCTAATTATTCCCACAACACTTACATTATAATGACCACGAAACTAACTGCAATTAATTGTTTTAAATTGTTATCTCACTCAATTAGTTGCAT
>WNWK01018759.1:0-39224 GCA_009830355.1 Cherax destructor | reverse complement strand
TTGACCCCCGGGGTTGATGGGAAAAAGTTTCCCAATGTCAACCCAGGTTAACGAAGGTTTGGGGGGAAATAAAAGTTTCAATTTCCCAACCTGCTTGGGCACAAAAATTGATGGGATAAGTGTTCAATTTTCCCCAACCTGCGTTGACATTTGAGGTTGAGGGGGATGAAGTGTTCAAGTGTCAACCTGCGTTGACCGAATTGAGGGGATAAGTGTTCAAGTGTCAACCTGCTTTGGGCACCTGGGGTTTGATGGGATAAGTGTTCAAGTGTCAACCTGCGTTCCCACAAAATTAAAAGGGGGAATAAAGTTTCCCAATTAACAAAAATTTAACCACAAGGTTAGGGAATAAGTTTAAAAGTTCAACAAAAATTGCCCAAAATTAATGGGATAAATTTAAAAATTCAACGAAAGGTTGCCCCCGGAAGGTTAATGGGAAAAAGTTTCCCAAGTTAAACGGGGGGTTAAAACCCCGGGGTTGGGGGATAAGTGTTCAAGTGTCAACGAAAGGTTTGGCCGAAGGTTGTGGGATAAGTTTTTAAATGTCAACGGGGGGTTGACACTTAGGGATGGATAAAGTGTTCAAGTAAAAACGGGTTGACCCCCGGGTTGATGGGATAAGTGTTCAAGTGTAAACGGGGGGTTTGACACTTGGGGTTTGATGGGATGAAGTGTTCAAGTGTCAACGAAATTTGGGCACGGATTGATGGGATGAAAGTGTTAAAAAGTGTCAACGGGGGGTTGACCAGGTTCATGGGAAAAAAATTTAAAGGGTGTAAACTGGGTTTGGCCAAGGTTTGGGGGAATAAAAATGTTAAAAGTTAAACTAAATTTGGGGTTAAAAAGGGATAAAGTTTAAAAATGTAAACGGGGGGTTAACCCCGGGGTTGGGGGGAATAAAAATGTTCAATGCCCAACGAAAATTTGACCCCCGGGGGTTGTGGGATGAAGTTTTCCCAAGGGTTTTAAAACGTAGGTTTGACCCCAAAGGTTGTGGGATAAAGTGTTCAAGTGTCCGGGGGTTGACCGGGTTCAGGGGTTTAAAGTGTTCAAGTGTAAACGGGGGTTTGGGCAGGGTTCATGGGATAACCTTTAACCCCTCCCTCCAACTTTTCGAGGACAACCCCTACCCCGCCTTACTTCACCTACAGATTTATACGTTCTCCAAGTCTTTCTACTTTGATCCATTCTCTCTAAATGACCAAACCAACTCAACAACCCCTCTTCAGCCCTCTGACTAATACTTAGTAACTCCACACCTCTTCCTAATTTCCATACTCCGAATTCTCTGCATAAATTTACACCACACATTGCCCTTAGACAGGACATCTCCACTGCCTCTAGCCTCTTCCTCGCTGCGGGCATTTACAACCCAAGCTTCACACCCATATAAGAGTATTGGTACCACTATACCTTCATACATTCCCTTCTTTGCCTCCATAGATAACGTTTTCGTCTCCACAGATACCTCAACGCACCACTCACCTTTTTTTCCCTTTATCAATTCTATGGTTAACCTCATCCTTCCTATACCCATCTGCTGACAAGTTAACTCCCAAATATCTGAAAACATTCACTTCTTCCATATTTCCCTCTCCAATGTGATATCCAATTTTTCTTTATCTAAATCGTTTGATACCCTCATCACCTTACTCTTATCTTTGTTGACTTTCAACTTTCTACCTTTACACACCCTCCCAAACTCGTCCACTAATCTTTGCAACTTTTCCTTAGAATCTCCTATAAGCACAGTATCATCAGCAAAAAGTAACTTGTCAACTCCCATTTTGAACTTGATTCCCCATAATTTAATCCTACACCCTCCCCAACACCCTAGCATTTACTTCTTTTACAACCCCATCTATAAATATATTAAACAGCCATGGTGACATCACACATCCCTGTCTAAGACCTACTTTTACCGGGGAAATAATCTCCCTCTCCCCACACACCCCAACCTGAGCCTCACTATCCTCATAAAAACTCTTTACAGCCTTCAGTAACTTACTACCTATTCCATATATGTACTTGCAACATCTGCCACATTGCTCCCTATCTACTCTATTATATGCTATTTCTTCCCTTTTTACCTTTATCTAAAACCACATTTTGCCAATGTTAACACTTCTCTACACACCCCTAACCACTCTAAAAACCCTTTTTGCTCATCGATCCTACCCTCTTACCTCTAATTCTTTTTAAAAATAACCCTGCCATACACTTTACCGGATACTCAGATAACTTACTCCCTATAATTTTTACAATCTCTTTTTTCACCCCTTTCCCTTTTTTTTTTTTTTTATATATATATATATATATATATATATATATATATATATATATATATATATATATATATTGTCCCATTAGGTAAAACTGGTCAATTAGCAAGAACTCATCTAAAATTAAGTCCTTTCTAAAATTTTTCTTTACGTTTAAAGAAAATATTTTTCATTTATGTTAATGTAAGAATTTTTAATTTTGTACTAAGAGAAACTTTTAAAACCTTCCTAACCTTTTACAACAAGCGCAATATAATTTACCAACCCAACAAATATTTTTGATACGTTAACATTAATTTAATAATTAACAAACACAATGAAATATATTTTTTTTTTATGTTCAGAATGATTTTGGCGAAATTATTGCATACACAAATTTTCACTTGTCTTATATGGCGGGGGGTTTCTATTTGCCAAAAACCCAAATTTTTCCTAATCGGCACGACATATATATATATATATATATATATATATATATATATATATATATATATATATATATATATATATATATATATATATATAAAATGCTGCGACTAGCCAAGGACCAAAAACCTGACGCTCTAATAAGTAAGTTTATTCAGGTATACACAAATAGTTTCATAGATTATCATACATAGCAGCATATGTGTAGAAAACCTGGGATAACCCAAAATCTAGGGGACTTTTTCATTTCCTTTTAATACCTTAATATTATACACTGTGGGAGATATATGTTATTATATTATAAAGGATAAAACTAGGAAAAAGGGAAAAAAGAGTTATTTACTTTTAAATGTGTGTTAGCTAAAAAAAAAAAAAAATCATTCTCCTCCCTTTCTGTCGCTACATTCATTAGGTACCTTTGGCCCTCTTTTTGAACGGGTCTTATGACTGGCTTTGACATGTGCAGGCAGTCTGTTCCATTCCTTTATTGCACAATAAAAAGGGGTTTTAAGCCTGGCCACGACTGTGGGTACTACAAAGTTGTGCTCTCTCCTCTAGTACTATGACCTTTGGTTCCCAGCCTTCAAAATTAGCAGCAAGATATTCTGACACTGTGAGCAATTTTATAAACTTGATTTTTAACTTAAGTTTTTTACTCTGTCTTCAATATTAAATATCTAAATGTTGTAATTCATCCTGGCCTACATGTTTCTTGGGCCCAGATAAAGGATGAATCTTATCATTTTGTTCTAGGTGATTTGAGTTTATCTTTCATTTTTTTTATCAAGGCAGAGTACCATGAAGAGATACTGGGAATTTTTTTTACAAATAATGATGGAAAAACAGAATACTTTACAACGAAAAGGAGGTGGACTCAACAACCACTAAATTAAAAAAAAACATAATTAACAAATTAATGAAGATGGGACATTAATTACAAACATAGCTTTTCTCCTTTAAAAAATGATACAGTGGTACCCCGACTTACGATTTTTTTTTCATTCCAGAATGCTGTTCAAGTCCCATTACCAAACAAATTTATCCCCATCAGAAGTCACCTTGAAGAACAAAATTTGAAATGAACCACAAGAGAGGTCGTTCCTGCCTGACAAATTTACTGACTTTTTTCAATAAAACAGAGGCAGTACAAGCTAGTCAATATGACATTGTATAAGGGCTGCATAGGGTCCTGGAGCCTGTAGGTAGACACTGTGCTTGTCTGTAGAGGAACTTCAGTCGGGCATTCCTTTCTTTACAACACGTTCCCACAATTCTCCTGACATGCATGGGTCAAATGGGATTTCCATTTGAATCCATAGTTCAAGGGCCCAAAACCCTAAAGAATGCGCACCCAGCCAAGCTGGTTTGTACCCGTCATCTGAGGAAAACGGTGGTGTGGGTCCCTCTGAGCAATTTTCATTCTACTCCGTTTGGTGTACTAGCCCAACAAGCAGTATTTTATATTAATGTCCCCAGAACAGACGTATTGATCAATAACAGCACTGCGACTAGCCAAGGATTTTGCCCCAAAGGCTTTTCCCCATGGGGAAAACCATGATGTTTGGGACCAAAAATCCTAAAGAATGGCGCACCCAGCCAAGCTAAGTGTTGTACCTGTCATCCGAGGACATACGGTGTGGATGCCCCAGAGCCTTGAATAATGGGTATAAACCTAGCGGCTGGGTGCTCATTGAGGTTTGTGGTTCCGGGGCAGAGCGTCTGATTTTCGCTCCCTGAGGCCCAAAAGCATCGGTTGATAGTACACAAAAAGGGGGGAGAATGAAATTAGCTTAGAGGGGTCCCCACCACCCATGTCCTTGGGTAGCGAGTACAACATTCATTCCTACTGGATCCCTTTCTCTTAAGGATTGTGTCGTTCAGTGACTAGAGCGTCACGTGTTTTTGCTCATCGAGGCGGGCCAAAGCATCATGTGTTCGACCCTGGATAGTGCAGTGTAGTTATTGATCAATACCACTCGTTGGTCACAATAATATATATATATATATATATATATATATATATATATATATATATATATATATTTTTTTTGCAAGACAACCAATATAAAAAATAGAAGTGGTTGTCTTGCATATTTAATATCCCCTGTTATGTGATCTTTTTGCATATATATATATATATATATATATATATATATATATATATATATACAAATATATATATAGGGAATATATATATATATATATATATATATATATATATATATATATATATATATATATATATATATTTTGAAAAAAAGAACATAAACAGGTGATATTAAATATAAGACAAATATAAAAATTAAAAATTTTGCTGTGAAAACCCATTATCAAGGAACTTTTTTGATAAGGGAAGCAGAAACCCTTGGGGTTCTTCAAATTTTCCATAGGGGGTTTCTTGAAATATATATATATATATATATATATATATATATATATATATATATATATATATATATAGAGAGAAGAGAGAGAGAGAGAAAGCCCCATTCAGTGATGACACTGGCGTAGCGGGGGTCCTGTATTCCTGCTGAATCCCTGAGGTTGTCCGGAAGAATTTGTTTTAACTCATTTGATGCTAGGGAAAGAGGATGGGAAAGCTGGTAGGGCAATCGGGGAAATTTGCTTCTCCCACCCCCCCAAGCCTGACTGGAAGTTAGGCTTGCAAACTGCTCCATACATTTTGTGTGTAAACAAAAGAACCAACATTTTTTTGTCAAGGGCCAGTTTAAGCAGCCCATCGTGAGTACCCACCGGAGATTACAGAGTCGGCAATCCTCTGCATCAGACCGTTTTTCTGTATCAGTGAAAGTGCGGGGCCATGTTGGGAGTTGAGTAGTGGTGTTGGTGTTGAGGGATCCTGCCAGTGGGGGAAAGGTAGGTTTGTTTACCCTCTGTTCGGCCGGGGTGGGGGTGATGGGTTAGTGGTCGCTCGGGGACCCCGTCATTGGATGATGAAAAAGAAGAACACCTTGGTTAACAGTGAGAACACGGTGATTAGTGTGCCAAATGGCGAGGTTTTTTCTAAATAGAATAAGTGTATAAGAATTAGCAAAAGTTAGTGATGTGCCTCTTTATGAACAATAGGGCCACTCCCCCACCCCCATCCCTGGTCCCCCCCCCAATCCCGGTCTAGGCCTACGGGATTCCTGACCAAGGGTGTTGCCTTTTATGCTCCCCCCAATTACTTGCACTCCCACTCACTCCCACCACCCTCATTCCCCATGCATCCATGCTGTCCTTCCCCCATTCCCCCACAGCTAGCGCCCTCCCACCCCCACGATGTCAGCAATGTCACAAGATGTGCCGGGTTCCCGGGAATCCCCACGCCCAGAGCCAACGCAGGGGAAAATCCGTCCACGAGACAACTGCCAAGTGTGCCACAGGTTATGTACACTCAATCCCTCAACTGGCAACATCCGGCCACACAATGGATGCCCCAGGCTCCAGGGGGGCCCCCAAAAAGGGGGGAACAGCCAAAAAGGCCCTCCCAGCAGACAGAGCTGACAGCTCCCCCCTGACTTCACCTCTACACAGGACCTAAAATCTGCAATCAAATTAACATCCACCAGGACGCTGACAAAAATTCCCAAAGCAGCCCCCATAAAGCTGCTAGCGAATTGCTGACCTCTTGAAGAAAGTCAACGATGCTCCTGCAAACAACGGATCCTGGCAAAAACCTACTGCTATTTGAAAAGTTGTTTGGTTGTCCCACCAAGGAGGGAAAGTCACTAGCAACATATTTAGGGCAATAAATGCACCCTAGAGATGACAACCTCATCCGTCTTCCCCCCGGGGAATAAACACCCCCCGGGGGGCCTTGCCAACAACAGGACACCTGACGCCTAAAAAATCGGGGCCCCAAAATTTAGCAGAAAAATAAAAGAAATACTTTTGGGAGCACTGAGGCTCTTTTACACCACAAGCCCTGAAGGAAAAACATCCACCCAGAGCTCCCTACCAACAGGGACCCCCCTGACGTTGCAGCAGGTGAAGAACATTTAACCTTACAGGACTTGATGTGTATAAAGCTGCTATGTTTTCCCAAACCAAAAGCAGGAGATTTCACTGGTTTATGGCCACAACATTTAAAAACAAATGCTCAACCCAGCACTTGGTGGGTTTCAGAGGGTTGCTGTCTGAACTCCCCAAAATTTCCAATGTGTGCCTGGCTGGCTTTTTCCCAGGGGCCATTGGACCCCTTTTTTTTGGTGCCTCACTGTGTGCCCTCCCGGGGGTGGAGGAATCAGGCCCATTGCAATGGGCAACACCCTTTTGGGGCCTAGTCGCCAAGGCTGCAGCATGAATGGTGAGTCAAAATGCTGTCAATGTTAAACCAACTCAGCCCCGGGGTTTTGGGGTTCAACAAGGTTTTGAAAACAGCTGCCCATGCAGCACAGTATACATCAACAACATTCCAATGAAAAAACCTTGATCAAATTGGGCTTTGCCAATGCTTTCAACTCAGTCCCGAAGGGATGCTGCTCTCCCAAACAGTTTTTCCCTTCCCTTCCCCCATCCCCCCTTTATAGAATCGTGTTATAGTGTGGCTTTTTAAACTTTTTTTTTGGGAACCATGAAATTGACTCATGTGAGGGTGTGCAACAGGGGGACCCTCTTGCCCCCTTTCTATTCTGTCTAGTCATCAAGGAAGTCACAGAAGCGCTGTCCAGTGAGCTCAATATCTGGTTCTTTTGGGTGATGGCACCCCAGCTGGACTACAGAAACTATCCTAGGGGACATTAGGAAAATTAAAGACATGGGGAGAGCCTGGGCCTATCTTTAAACCCCACCAAATTTAAATAGTTTCTAGCAATCGACAGATGATCCAGAACATTAGTGCTGTTTTACCAGGGGCACGAGCCATTGATCCAGCCAACAGCACTCTCCTTGGTGCTCCCTTGGGCCCAATACCCGATCTGGTCCTGGAAAAAAAAAAAACTCAGACCTTAGGACGATGGAAGGCAGGATGAAAGACATCGATACACATGATGCCTTCACCTACTCACCAGGTGCCTGTCAATCCCAAAACTTACGTACTTCCCGAGATGCCCCCCCCAGCCTTCAGCAGTCCAAACTCAAGGAATATGACTCTCCCCCAAAACCATGCTAGAAGTGTATTGAATCTTTCCCTCGAAGATGGACAGGGTTGCAAGCCTCACTTCCAGTTTAGGCTTGGGGGGTTTGGGAAATACGCAAAACCTCCCCCCGATTGCCCTACCCCGCTTTTCCCCATCCTCTTCCATAGCATCAAATGAGCTAATAAAACAAATTCTTCCCGACAACCTCAGTGATTCAGCAGGAATACAGGACCCTTTTCCCAGTGCCATCACTGAATGGGAGACTCTTGCTGCTCCAACACCAAAACCTAGTGCAGAACTGGCCTACAAACAGTCAAGCTGGGATGGCCCCATCACTGAAAAGATACTTGCCAATATGCTTAGGGCTGTAACATCAGACAGGAGACTGCCCGTCTCCTAGCTGTGAGTGCACATCACTCTGGGGACTTCCTCCAAACAGTTCCCATTTCGGCCATGGGAACACGCTCGACCCTAAGACCCTCGTATTGCAGTGGCTCTGCGCCTTGCTGCCCCATTCACACGGAATATACGTGTATTTGCGCGATGCGCAAGCCGACCAATATGGTCTACATGGTCTTAACTGTTCAAAACCAAGGGCTGGCATGCAAGACACATGAGGTCAACGACATCATAAAGAGAACCCTGCTACAGCTGGATGCCCAGCCGAGAGAGCCTCATCACTAGCAGCCAACAATCACCCACAACCCAGCAAACCGCCCCGAGGGATCACCATCTATCCTTGGAAGAATGGCAAGCTCTTAGCATGGGATTATACCTGTGTGTCGACACTGGCTGACACCTACATCCATCACAGTGTCGGGCGACAGGGAGGAGCTGCTGACCACAGGAGGAGTACAAGATCGGCAAGTACAGGGACATAAGCCAACAGTATCAATTTGTCCCAGTGGGATCAGAGACCTTGGGACTGGGGAAAAAATGCAACACGTTTCCTTAAAGAACTGGGTTCCAGATTCATGACACCACCAGGGACCCAAGGGCAGCCACTTCATGTTCCAGCGTCTCAGCGTGGCCATCCAGAGGGGAAATGCATGCTGCATACTGGCTGCGTCGGCTTCGAGGAGCTGAGGAGATTCATAATCTTTTGATATATTGTACCATTGTATTCATGTTCATGTGTGTTTCTATAATGTATTCTGTCTATTAATAAAGCATATCATTAGTGTATATATAGGATGGTGTAGGAGAAGAAAATATTCAAACGGCTCGGAAGAACATTCTTCCTGACGGTTCGTTATCAGTCTCCGGGCATGAGTCAGTTTGTACAGAGGTGCCCCATTATAATTTAAAAATATATATATATATATATATATATATATATATATATATATATATATATATATATATATATATATATATATATATAAAACATTGACTTGGGCCCGAGGAGATTTCCCCAGGCCTCTGACGGTAGCAGTCCCCACCAAAAATTCCCCGGCCCAAAACCGGGCTTTCCAGCTCACCCCGGGGGGGTTGTTTAAAGGCAGCCAGTTTTCAGGGGGAAGGTTTCATTTCACCCCCCCCGGGTGATGGAAAAAAGAGTTTTTTTAAAAGGGAAATTCCCGAAGAGAGGCGAAATATTCACAAACTGCGTACCTTGTCATGAGGTTCGTAGGTTGAGTCTCCGTCGGCCAGAGATCAGTGTTTGTGAATATTTCGCCTGCTTTTGCAATTTCCGTTGAAAAAATTTGGGGGTTTCGACCATGCGGGGGAAAATAAAAATGTCCTTTCCGGGCCTAAAAATCGGGCCCCAAAGAAAAGCTGGATCCCAAAGGTTTTGGCCCGGGTTGGTACGGTCGGTAAGCACTGCGTACCTTGTCATGAGGTTCGTAGGTTCGGTCTCCGTCCCCGAGATCAGTGTTTGTGAATATTTGCCGTTCTTGCGAATTCTAATATTATATATATATATATATATATATATATATATTAGAAATTTCAAAGTTCTCTTTTTTTAGTTACATTTTATTTAGAATTCCCTACGATTCTATCAGAAAAATAAATAGTTTTTTTTTTAATTTGCACAATTTCTTCAATAAAATTTGCCAATTGTCTCCTGCACAGCCCAGAATCAATAAAAAAATAGCAATTAAGATACGAGCGTTTAAGGTTTTGAAGCCGGTCAGAGAGACACTGCTCGGTAATTGAATTAAAAAAAATATTAAATAAAATGTCAAAGAAAATCTTACGCAGCTCAAGTTGAGTGTCATTTGTGAAAGTTTGAAGTTTTCAGAAAAGGCATTTTCCAGTTTTTCTTGGAAGGCAACGTTTTCATTTATTTTTTTTTATATGTTATTAAATTTTTAAAATTTAATTTATAGAAACTAAATTTACTGGGTACTTTTTCTGCATGTAAAATACATCAGCCCTTAATGACTGAAGTCATTCAAAATACAAATATTAATTTATAGTTTAAGTGATTTTAAAAAGGGGGGGGGGCAAATTTCACATTATTTCACACTCGAAAAAACCCCCCGCAGTCTTCATTTTTACTCTCCGTTCTTATCCCAATTAGGGGGACTCCATTTTACGTATCTACTGAAGATTTTCATCATCATCACCATCTTTCACCATTCGTCATTTTTTAAAAATCATCATTATCATCATTCATTCATTATCTATACGGGGCAATAACACTGTCTCTCTCTTTTTTGGTAAGGAAAACCGGGATCTTTTGACTTTTCTTATCGACGAAAAAAAGGGTGGGAACTTCTTTTTTTTGTTTTAAAATGCGGTTTTTGGTCTTAAGACCAAAAATGAGAGCCGGGGCTACCAAAACCCCCGGGTCTTCAAGCCCCACAGTAGTGAGAATCACCCCCACATACCTGGTCTTCAAGATCACAGTAGTGGGGCCAGGACTACCACATACCGGGTTTTTAAACCCCCAAAAGGTAGTGGGGCCAGGCCCCCCCACATACCGGGTTTTTCAAGACCCCAGAAGTGGGGCCAGGCCCCCCCACATACCTGGTCTTCAAAAGATAAAGAGCCAGGACTACCACATACCGGGCCCCTTCAAGACCCAAAAAAACCCAGGAAAAAAAACCCCTTTTCCTTCAACCCACAGTGGAGCCAGGACTACCCAAAACCTGGACTTAAACCCCCAAAAGGGGGTAAACCAGGACTACCACATACCGGGGTCTTCAAGACCCAGTGGGGGTCAAGACTCCACATCCTGGTCTTCAAGAACAGAGGAGTCAGGACTACCCCATACCGGGGCCTTAAACCCCCAAAAGAAGTGAAGTCAGGCCCACCACAACCTGGTCTTCAAGACCACAGTAGGGGAGAGTCGGGACTACCAAAACCTGGTTTTGGGGACCACGGGAAGTGAAGTCAGGACCACCACACCCGGGTTTTTCAAACCACAGAGTGAGAGGGGGGACTCCACCCCCCTGGTCTTAAAGACCCACATTTAGGGGGAGCGGACCCCCACATACCTGGTCTTCAAGACCACAGAGGGGGCCATAAACTACCAAGAACCCTTTTCAAGACCCCCGTTATTAGGCTTAAGCAAAAAAAGGGGGGAATTAAAGAAAAAAATTCAGGGTTTAACCCAAAAGGATTAACCTTTTACTACCTCAACTCCACGTCCCAGCGGGTTTGGGTTTTTTAAAACCCCCACGTCCCAGCTGGTTGTATTAATCCAATTTTTGAAAATTTAATTTTTTCCTTCGAAGCTTTTTTTTTTTTTTTTAATTTATGAAATTTCGTTCAAGACACGAGTTGAAATTTAAAAAAAAATTAAAAAAAAATTTTTTAAAAAAAACAATATAAGCTCAAACAAATGTAGTTTTAGCCATTTGCACCAGGGGAAACAAAAATTTTCTGAAGGAATATAGAGTGTTGTCAGGGCCCTTTATTCTAAATGCGTTTTTTTTTTTCCAAAAATTTTATGAGGGAAATATTTCAAATTTCTTCTAATTTCTTTTTTTTTTTCTTTTCCCCCCTGTCTTGGGCCCAAAAAAATGATGAATTTAGTTTGAATTTCTTAACTTGATTTTCTTTCATTCTTCAGAGACCCGAAAAGGTGGTTAACCACCTTTTACCGGGAAAATAACACTTCTTTCTTAATTTCCTTTTTCTTTAAATTTTTTCCCAACAGAATTTCATAGAGCATAATTTAAGTCACTGAGCCCCCCTCGTGGGTTTTTGGTTTTCCCAAACCATATTAGTCGCATTATCTTCCCGCATATTTGGAATAAGAATTTAGTTGGTCCCAAGTCATGTTCTTATTGTTTATGTTGAATTTGCTGGGAAATTTTCCCCCCGTGATGGAATGGTTTTTTCTGTTACAGATCAGTGTATACACAGGTCTGAACCTTGGGTTAGGTTATTGGTCTGAGCTTTCTGTCTACGACACCTTTTGGGCTTAGACCAAGACGTCTTTCTCGTGAATTTAAAATCGAGGGGATTTCCATTTTCGGTTCTGCTATCTGTTGGTTTGGCATATTTACTGCAGGAACTAATAATCCACTGTGTAAGATTGTTCATCCAATCCAGCTCATGGAATTCCCGCTGTTACAGTCTGTGTTACAGTCTGTGTTACAGTCAGTTAGTTAGTTCAGACTCTCAGGTAAGGACCCACTAGGGGCGAGGGGAAAGTGGGGACAGCAGAAGAATACCCGGTGAGAGGAAGAACTGAAGTAGAAGAGAAAAAGCCAGGACTAAACCCAACAGTCTAACTACTTGAGATGTTACAGTCTGTGTTACAGTCATCCATTTCAGATGTTTTAGAGGTTAAATCACTAAAGAACTAGATATTTATGGACGGTTTTGATAAATATTATTATAACTTGTAAATAATTTTGAAATTCCTTCTCAACTTAAAAATTTAAACATTAGTGTTGTTTTAAAAACATTCTGAATTCATAAAATACCATTTAATTAAGAATTTCCCAGAAAATGCTAGGAGCAAAATGCATCAAATTATATTTAGGGTAAACTGAAAAAAAAATTAATTAAGATTACAAGAGCACAAAATGTCGTTAAAACCAGAAAAAACAAAAAATTTTTTTTTTGAAATTGACCAACTTTATCATTTGAATTTTTTCATCCCAATAAAAATAATCATGATAACAGTGCTAAATGAAGAATTTTTTTTTGAAGTGTTTTTTTAAATTTTAATGTTGTGTTAAATTTATGTGATTAATTTTATTCACTTTATTGAATGCTTAAAATCTAAAAAATCTTTCATGAAAATCAATGGATGAATGAGAAATAAAGAATTGAGCTTAATAAAAACAAGAGTAGCGATTAAAGTTTGAACATAAGGCCAGGACTGTATAAATTGGGATTAACTGGCAATAAATAAAATTTGTGAGAATTATAACCCAGCTTCAATACAAAAAAAACCCGCAAAATAGGAGAGAGGAACTTACGACGACGTTTCGGTCCGATTGAAATGGTCCAAGTCGGACCGAAACGTTGTGGTAAGCCCTTTTTTATCTGGGGGTTATTTATGTATTTTTCCCAATCCGTATTGTGACTTTTTGTTATTTATAATCTAAGCTGACAAACTAATGCGGCTGTAATGACGTGTCACCCATGAAAAGTTAACATAGTGTAGAGATGAGTAGTGTAGAGATGCGCTGTAGAGCCCCATTGGCCCATGTAGTGCATCTCCACTCCTACATACATGGGGAGGTGCAGCGGTGGACCCCTCTGCTGTATAAGACAACTTTTCCTTCATTACTTTTACCTTAATTGAGTAATTGATGAAAAGATCACGAAAGTGATTGGGATTTGCAACGTTTCAGAAATGAGTGGGGAAAACCGGGCATATTCGTTCGGGGTAACGGGTAACGTCTGTGTATTTGAGTCTATAGGGAACAGTTCCAATGAACGAATCTGCCTGAACTTCCTACCATTTATGCAACATTGAAAGCTGCTGATGATGTGTTGATTGCAAGACTTAGTTGATTTGAAGACTTTGAACTATCATTCAACTCCCCGGGGTTTTTTTGTATATTGTATATATAATATGTGGCAAATACGTAAAATATATATACATATTCATCAAAAAGACATAGTAATATTGACTGGGAAACCCAAATTGTACCTTAATATAAAACGATTGACAACATACGGAATATATTGCCAGAAGAAATAATTTACAGCAATTTACTGAAGTAGATTATAAACAAGTTAAACAAATACTTTATACATATCCGTGACTAAATTCCCTTTTTCCCCCCACCACTGTTTGTGTCTCCCTTACACTGTTTATGTCACCATACCATTGTTTGTACAGCCATGCCATTGTTTGTACAGCCTTACTATTGTTTGAAGAGCCTTACTACTGTTTATGTCATTATACTGCTGTTTTTACCTCCATACCAATGTTTGTACCTCCATACCATTGTTTGTTCCTCCATAAAATTGTTTGTTCAACCATACCATTGTTTGTTACTCCATACCATTGTTTGTTCCTCCATACCGTTGTTTGTTCCTCCATACCATTGTTTGTTCCTCCATACCATTGTTTGTTCCTCCATACCATTGTTTGTTCCTCCATACCATTGTTTGTTCCTCCATACCATTGTTTGTTCAACCATATCATTGTTTATGTCGTCATACTATTAACTATTTGTCACCGTATTATTGTTTGTGCCGCCATAATAGTATTTCTATCTCCATACAGTTGTATTTGTGTGTGAATATGTGAATGTGAGAATTTGGGGGAGTGGAGTATTGAGTGAGAGAGAGAGATAGATAGAGGGGGGGGGGGGGGGGGGGGGGGGGGGGGAAAAAAAAAAAAAAAAAAAAAAAAAAAAAAAGAGAGAGAGAGAGATTATCAGCAACGGCAGAATTGCCTTCGTAAATCAGGTCCGGCCTGCCTGGAAAGGGGCCCCTGGCGCTCCCAAAATGCCAGCAAGTCAACTCTCCAATGTCTTAATGACCACCGATAAATACAACGCGTGACGGAGCCGACGTTTCTGCGACGACGCTACGCCACTGGTAAATACTATCACGAAAGGACCGTCCTTGGTCACCAAGGACAGTCTTTTGGGTTGCCAGGCGAGGGTTGCCCCCCCAAGGAGGGCTAAACCTCCAGCACTTGACCAGCTTCCACAGGAGATGAGTGTTCTAAGGGGGGGGGGAGAGAGAGAGAGAGAGAGAGAGAGAGAGAGAGAGAGAGAGAGAGAGAGAGAGAGAGATAAAAAGAGAGAGAGAGAGAGAGACGGTTTTTTCGTATCTTTGGGGGGAAAAATGCGGGTGAGGGGCCTTGTTCAAAAAAAAGTAGCTGTTTTTTCCCCCTTTTCCCCCGGGTCAAATTATTCCTAAAGTACTGTAAGGCTCTTCCCTTGAATATAATAAAATAAATAAAATAATAATAATAATAATAATAATTTTACTACTTATTATTATAATAATAATAATAATAAAAAATAATTATAAAAATTTTACTACTTATAAATATAATAATAATAATAATAATAATAATAATAATAATAATAATAATAATTTTTAATAATAATAATAATAATAATAATAATAATAATAATAATGTTGTTGTTATTATTATATTATCATCATCAATTTATAAAAAACCCCACTCCGGCGTACTACCATAAACTTGTCAACTAAATCTACAGTTTTTTTTGACATTAAAGGACTGAGATGGGGGCTCCTCCTGGGAGCCTGTAGAAATATATTTAATTTTCTTTTTTTTGAGATGGGAATGGTGTGTACCTATATCACTAAGATAGTGAGTCACTAGTGATTGAATGGTGTGTACTTGGGTCACTAGTGATGGTGAATGGTGTGTGTACCTGCGTCTCTAGTGATGGAGAAGGGTGTGTGCAGGGTCACAGTGATGGTGAGTGGTCTGTCGGGGTCACTAGTGATAGTGAGTTTTTATTTTATAGTGATGGTGAGTGGGTTAGGGTCACTAGTGATGGTGAATGGTTTTAGACATAGTGAGGGGAGTGGTCTGACCAGGGTCACTAGTGATGGTGAGTGGTGTGTACTTGGGTCACTAGTGATGGTGAGTGGTGTGTACCAGGGTCACTAGTGATGGTGAATGGTGTGTATCAGGGCCACTAGGGATGGTGAATGGTGTGTTTCGGTAAACTAGGATGATGAATGGTGTGTACCAGGGTCACTAGTGATGGTGAATTGTGTGTATCAGGGCCACTAGGGATGGTGAATGGTGTGTTTCTGGGTCACTAGTGATGGTGAGTGGTGTGTACCAGGGTCACTAGTGATGGTGAATGGTTTTATCAGGGCCACTAGGGATGGTGAATGGTGTGTTTCTAGGTCACTAGTGATGGTGAATGGTGTGTACCAGGGTCACTAGTGATGGTGAAAGGTGTGTTCCTGGGTCACTAGTGATGGTGGTGAATGGTGTGTACCAAGGTCACTAGTGATGGTGAATGGTGTGTACCAGGTCACTAGTGATGGTGAGTGGTGTGAACCTGGGTCACTAGTGATGGTGAATGGTGTGTACCTGGGTCACTAGTGATGGTGAATGGTGTGTTCCAGGGTCACTAGTGATGGTGAATGGTGTGTACCAGGGTCACTAGTGATCGTGAAAGATGTTTACCTGTGTCACTTGTGATGGTGAATGGTGTGTACCTGGGTCACTAGTGATGGTGAATGGTGTGTTCCAGGGTCACTAGTTATGGTGAATGGTGTGTACCAGGGTTGCTAGTGATCGTGAAAGATGTTTACCTGGGTCACTAGTGATGGTGAGTGGTGTGTACCTGGGTCACTAGTGATGGTGAATGGTGTGTAGCAGGGTTACTAGTGATGGTGAGTGGTATGTACCTGGGTCACTAGTGATAGTGAGGGTGTGTACTGGGGTCACTAGTGATGGTGAATGGTGTATACCATGGTCACAAGTGATGGTAAATTGTGTGAACCAGGGTCACTAGTGATGGTGAATGGTGTGTACCTGGGTCACTAGTGATGGTGAATGGTGTGTTCCAAGGTCACTAGTGATGGTGAATGGTGTGTACCAGGGTCACTAGTGATCGTGAAAGATGTTTACCTGTGTCACTTGTGATGGTGAGTGGTGTGTACCTGGGTCACTAGTGATGGTGAATGGTGTGTACCAGGGTGACTAGTGATGGTGAAAGGTGTGTTCTTGGGTCACTAGTGATGGTGAATGGTGTGTACCAAGGTCACTAGTGATAGTGAGGGGTGTGTACCTGAGTCACTAGTGATGGTGAATGGTGTGTACCAGGGTCACTAGTGATCGTGAAAGATGTTTACCTGTGTCACTTGTGATGGTGAGTGGTGTGTACCTGGGTCACTAGTGATGGTGAATGGTTGTACCAGGGTGACTAGTGATGGGGGAAAGGTGTGTTCTGGGTCACTAGTGATGGTGAATGGTGTGTACCAAGGTCACTAGTGATAGTGAGGGGTGTGTACCTGAGTCACTAGTGATGGTGAGGGTATGTACCTCCCCGGTTCTCTAGTGATCTGGTGTCTCTCTCTCTCTCTCTCTCTCTCTCTCTCTCTCTCTCTCTCTCTTTTTTTTTTGTTTTTATATGTGTCTCTTTATTTGCTGTCTTCCTTCCTGTTTCCATGTCTGCGTGTTTGCCTATCTCTCTGCCTGTTTGTTTGTCTGTCTGCCTATCTTCTTGTATGGCTACCTGTCTGCCTACCTACCTTCCAGTCTGCCTGTCTGCTTTCCTATCTACCTGCAAGCCTGCTTACCTACCGACGTGTGCCTGCCTGCCTGCTTGTTTACCTACCTATCTACTTAACTGCCTGCCTGTCGGATTGTCTGCCTGTCTGCCTGCCTGTAAGCCTGCTTATCTACCGACGTGCTTGCCTGCCTGCTTGATTGCATAATTATCTGCCTACCTGTCTGTCTGCCTACCTGTCTGTCTGCCTACCTGTCTGTCTGCCTGCCTGTCTGCCTGCCTGTCTGCCTGCCTGTCTGCCTGCCTGTCTGCCTGCCTGTCTGCCTGCCTGTCTGCCCATCTGCGTGCAATGTGTTTTTCTACAGGTGCTGTTGGCAGTATTTACTGCCACTGAACACTAAGACTGTGTAAAAACTTGGTGTTAATCTTATGGTGGGCGCCAGTAACTACTGCGGCAACCTCACAACTTTTACCAACTTATTGTTTTTTAGGAACTAATCTACTTATATTTGTGTTATTGCCTTTTTTTGCTTCCTAGCGTGTTTTGTGGTGTGTGTGTGTGTGTGTGTGTGTGTGTGTGTGTGTGTGTGTGTGTGTGTGTGCTTCACATCGTCTGCAAACAGGGACGCCTCTGAATCTATCCCTTACGTTATGTTATTCAAATATACAAGAAAGAGCACCGGAAATAGGACTGTCCCTTGTGGAACCCCACTGACACATGCTCCCACTCGACACCTCTGACATGTGTTTGTACCTGGCAAGGTGTCAGAGTCGGTACGTCTGTCCAGTGGGGTTCGACAAGGGACAGTTCTATGTCCCGTGTAAGCGAAACGTTTCGGAATAAAGATGCTAACTGTTGCCCATGTGTCTTACTTACCAACCTGTCGGTATTGTATACTATTTTGATATTCAGCCCGAGTCATAGGGATGTTGGGGTAGTATCTTATTCAGCCTTAGAGTTGTCAGGAAGTGGAACAATCTAGAGAGTGAAGTAGTGGAGTGGAAGAGGAATGATAAGGCCCTCGGAAAAGGGAGAGAATGGATCTAGTAGCGACCAGCCAAGAGCGGGGCCAGGAGCTAAGAATCGACCCCTGCAACCACAAATATATGAGTGTAAATAAGTGAGTACACACTCTCTCTCCCGGTCACCAGTATTTGTTCACAACATTTCTTTTTATATCAGTTTTCATCATTCGCTTCTGGGTTTACTAAAGTTTCGTTCACGCGGTTTGTCTCAGTTAGCAATTACGATTATTCTTTCTAATTAACAACCACTACATTTTCGCAGTCGATTTTGTTTTCATTTGCCGCCATTTCTTTTATATTTCTACCATCAATAGTTATTAATATTTTATTAATACGAATTTTTTTCCATTCAATTTCATTACATTTATGTCTCTATGATCTTTATTATCTTTCTGTGAAATGTATGCTGGGCCGAACACAAACCGAACACAAATTCGAACACAAATCCGAACACGAATCCGGGAGCTAGTCTGAGCACCGAATATATTTTGAGAGTAAGTCAGTGTACCATTCCAAGGAATAGTTCGAACAAGTCAGAAAACTACTCAGCACACAACCCCAAACATACCATCGAATGCAAACCCGATTACAAGTCCCAAATCAAATTTGTGCATAACCTCTACGAGGTATGCGTTTCTGGGTGGCATGCGTGTCTAGGTGGCATGCGTGTCTAGGTGGCATGCGTGTCTGGGTGGTAGAGGTTATGTTGTTGTAATAGGGTGACCGGGAAGATGTGAAATTGGCCCAGCCGAGGGGTCATTATGTCAGTTGGTCATTTATCAGTGTGTAAATTGGTCGTATATCAGTGTGTCAGTTGGTTATAGAGTAATGGGTCAGTTGATCATAGACATATGTAGTGTATCCCAGAGGTCAGTACTCAGAGGTCATCAGTTTATAGAGAGGATTCCAAGAAAAGTGGTTTCAAGATCAGAATTTATTTGACATCACTCGAGTACTTCAGTGTTCAGAGCTCAGGAGACAACAAGCAAAGTTCCGGTTCCAGTTTAAAGGTCAGTGTAGGGGATTAACGGTGAGACAAATAATTCAAAGATGAAGAGTCATTCACAGGTCTTGCATGAAGCTGAACACAAATATCATAGATCACTGATTAAAAACACGTAGTTCAGAGGCCCAATGAACAAGATACTTGAACAACCTTAAGTCATGAAACAGAAATCAGCAGCCAGGAGGTTAATATAATATAATATTAACAAAAGTACTGCAGCGTACCTACTGCCAATGCTTGGTAGGTCCTAATTACAACAAAGTGTTTTCACTCCTATTTTTTTAATCTGTTTTAAATTTACGAACATAATAATGGAGGAACATTACAGTAGGCCTGCTAGTTCATGCTAGGCAAGCGCTGCTCACATCCAAACATTCCTACCTATGCGTTTATGTAATTCATTAATACAAATAAAATCATGGGAACATTAGGAAATTAAAGTTCTTCGGCAGGCCAGTAGGCCTACCGCTGAGCAGGTCTTGCAAGTTGACGTTCTGGGCAGGTTGTTATCTGATCCACAGGATTAAGTTCGTAAAGTTTAAGTCTCAGTATCGTTACTGGAGAAATTCACAGCTACACACAAAATGAAAATAAAAAATTGGACGAAATTTTGGTTCGTCTTCGATCAATATTAAGTCTCTGGCAGCATATGTAATGATCCAAGTTGGACCGAAACGTCGTCAAGTTTCCCTTTAGTATTTGTCGGATATTTGTGACTGTGTGTTATGCAGAATCAACGACTTGCACATATTCTCCACTATTTTCTCCTCTTCCATGACCTTCACGCTCCTTCCACGTGGAGTGCTGTTACGGTTGTTAATAAGACTAATTCATTTAACCCTCACCCCCATTATGTCCCATTAATCTCAATACTCGCGTTTGAGAAATAACTCTTAATTTTTCTTCCCCTTTACCATCGGTCGGTATCTTGCTTCTCAGTCACTCCCTGGGAGGCTCCGACGGTTCAGACTCCTCCTCTTCCTTTCTTCCATGTCTGAAGACTCGGCTGTCTGCTGCAAACTTACTCTTGCTCTTTCTTCATCACTTTCAGTCAAATTCTCATGCCTTTTGCAGTGACTGCTCTAGGTCACGAAATGGAATAAGGTATGTGGGTGTTTGAATATGATATTGGTATACAATACTGACAAATTGATAAGTAACACCTAACTGGCTGTATCTCCATGTAGAGCCATCCTGGAACATTTACTAAAGCCGGCCAGCATTTTCACAGATTTCTATGCCGTCTTCATTGTTATGATTCACATTACAACCATGTCCATCTTAATGGTTGCCACCTTTCCAGCACCCATAAAGGTCTCTTTTTTTTCTTGTTTGCCTTGTCCTTGGACACGCCGATCAGGGAAATAGAAACAGACGCATCTGATTGGTCACTAGCTAACAATCTCCCGCAGGTTAGTCCCTTTCTCAGACTATTTCTCAGTACACGCTCATCAAAGATTTTGAAAATGCTGGAAACAACTTTAGTCCAGACAAGAGCACAACGAGTTTTTTTTTTCCAATCAAATCACAATGAAGTTCCAGGATATCTTCTCGCCATGTTGTGGGAAGAGACACTTATGGGAAGAGACACTTATGGACAGTTCAGGACACTTATTAAAGGAAACATTTCTCAGAAGCCACTCGTGGCGAAACGTTTCCTTTAATAAGCGTACTGAACTTACATAGTGTCTTTATCCATATCTTATCGTATCACCATACTATTTCTTCTCGTCATTGTACGGGGACGTACACTCTCCAGTGACGACTCAAGCAAACAGGACTTACATACACTCGCAGAAATACCCACAGTCACGGTATCAGTTTGCTATATTTTAACGGACTGTCCCTTCAAACAGGCAAAATCACTCCTCATAGAGAATGAAGCTGATGACGACGTTTCGGATCGACTGTTAATGTTCAAGTCAGACCGAAACGTCGTCATAAGTTTCAAACTCCTTTGTGATGGTTATTTGTTGAAGAGGAGACACTTATAACATATGGTGGAATTTTTCTTCCAGGGGCTTCATCAGTCACCTTCCTGCTTTGTATTGGACTGATGAAGCCCTGTGAAGAAACTTTCTTCAATAAAATTCCATATGTTGCATAAGTGTCTCAATTCTTCAACAAATAACCATCACAAAGGAGTTTGAAACTTATGACGACGTTTCGGTCGACTGAACCATTAACAAGTCGATCCGAAACGTCGTCATCGCTTCATTCTTATGAGTGAAGTGTTTTTGCCTGGTTTCTGATAGGTGGACAGTCCGTTAAAATATAGCAAACTGATACCGTGACTGTGGTATTTCTGCAGGTATGTTATGTGTAAATCCTGTTTGCTTGAGTCGTCACTGTGAGAGTGTACGTCCAGTACAATGACGAAAGAAAATGTATGGTGATACCGATAAGATATGGATAAAGACACTTATGTACAATACACACACAACCCGCACGGTATTGTGCCTTTACATTTATGTTATTTACATTTATGTACAGTTCAGTACGCTTATTAAAGGAAACGTTTTCGCTTCTTCTGGAAAACCACTCGTGGCGAAATGTTTCCTTTAATAAGTGTCCTGAACTGTCCATGTCTCTTCCATAAGTGTCTTTTCACACTGGTTATTTGTGTATTGTTCCAGTCACGGTAGTGTGCGTTATTATTATTTTCTAAAGTCACTTCCAGTATCTTGAGTTCCCTGACGCACTCAGTCTACCTCACCTCCACTCTTAAAGTTCCACCATCGACATAGACTCACTCTTTGAATTCTGACATAAACTAACTTATTGCACCAACTTCAATTATGTACCCACACCAAACCGCACCTCCACCAACTCTTATCCTCAAACACCCTACTGCACCAATGTATGACCCACACAGGTTTAGCGCATGTTTTTATTAATAATCAAACAGTTCTGTCTAGTTTTTGTCTGATCGGATTTCTAGTCTAATGTGTAGCCTCTGTCTAATCAACGTTTCTAGTGAAGGTGCAATCAGGAGTGGAGGCTGAGAGAGGACTCATGAGGCTGAGCTCGAGTCAGATGTGTAATTACCTGGTGATAGCTGGGAGCACCACTTTCATACCTTAATGTTGTAGTGGTGATGACAGTGGTAGTGCAGCGAGCTCTAGTGGTAATATAGTGAGGTGAGGTGGTAATGTTGTGGGGATGACAGTAATGCACTGAGATGTTGTGGTAGTGTTGTGGTGACAGAGGTAATGTGGAGAAACGTAGTGGAAACGTAGTTGTAAAGTTTCGAGATTTGGTGAAAATATAGCGAGTTATAGTGGTAATGAATTCGATGAGAAATTTCCTCGATATGCCCCACTTTAATTGACAAAACTGTCATCTAAATCTAAATGCACAAACACACAAACATTATGACTCTGACCACAATACTCCAGTAACACTGTCGACTAACACGCGTGCTACTCACAACACACAAAACCACACCACATTCTGCAATGAAATATCAAGAGAATACAGTGACAAGTGGAGAGAGCAAAAAAACAAATGTTGGTTTCCAGTTTGACTCTGTATGTATTTGTTTTAAAGAACCTAAATTACGTAAATCAGTCGGATTTAATATCTTTCTTTATGTTCTCTGACATTCCTTAGACCCTTTTCCTGACAATTTTATAATGAAAGCGCACTTCTTGCGCTCAGCGACATTCTTACATTTCCATTTGTTTTGTTTCATTTCACTCTACTGCAGCTGGTGTCTGTTTGGACATGCAGTGCATGGATGGTCTTTATCTCTCTCTCCTTCACACCTCTTCTCTGTAACTAACGCCGCTCCTTTTAACAGGCGATTTTAACTCACCGCATTTGCTGAGAGAGTCGACGCACCGTGACTCTGGGAGACCCTCCCGTGTCTACATATGTTAACCACAGGTATCCCCATACATCCAGCTCCATAGACCCGGACTCTCTTGTGTACAGATTTTCTATATGCTCCTCATCCTTTGTGACACTTGAATTCGGTTTGACTGTGAAAAATATTTTCAGAGCATGTGAATTGGGCGCTCTATGCTCGTCAAACTATTTTTCCCGATCTTTCTTTCGATTCCTCTACAGACGATATATTACAGTTCTTTGTTCCTACTGTATTCTCCGCAGTCACGATAGCCATCCAACGGACCTCAGAAAACCATTTTTAAAAATGTGTAACTTGGTGGTCTCCCGACCGCTCTCATGCAGTTTGCTGGAAAGGAGCTGTGTGCAGCTGCTGCCTTTACACACTCACAAAGACCACATTCCAACTCATAAACAAGCGATAGTGCACACACGTAACACAGGAGTTTTATCCTTACAGTTTGAAAAGCATCGACTAGATATGTACATTTAAAACTCCTTCAGCGACTGCAGTCTTTTTCGACTTATAGAATGCTTATGACACTACATGGAATTGCAATATTTTGTCCGAGGCCCAATCTGTATGCCTACAAATCAGGATGCTACTTATCCTTAAAGATTTTGTATTAAATAGTCACTACGCGTAAATAAAACCCTTTCTCCAGATTTTGTGCAGTTCGATGGCATGCTGCAAGGTTGCTCCTTAGTACTACTCTATTCTTGATATTAATAATGGACTTCCTCGCTTCTGCAGATAGGTATCTGGTCATAGTTATATATAGAGGATTTTTGCCATCGCTTGTGCAGGCCAGGACAGTCGGTGCATAGCAGCCACTCTCCTGCACACTACTGATCAAGCTGACAATTGGGCCACTTTACATAGTTTCATGTTTTCTATTGCTAAAAAGTACTCGATAGCTTTAACCTGTATTATGACTCCCCTATACCAGTAAGTACTACGATTTAATTTCATATCGTTTTCTTCGATTGTCGAATGTCATGACATATCTCCTTAAAAGCCTATTTAAAACTTTAGCCTAATTTGCTTGGGAAACCCTAATTCTGTACAAGGTAGACTGCGGAGATAAAGCATGTTCTTCAGCCTACCCAGTTTCTCTTAAGAAACTAAATAGCATGGACCAGTAGATCTGCTGCAGTGCTCGTTCTTTATTATGTTCTTATGTTCATTAGGGATGACGTCTCTGTATGGGTACCATTCGATCTTCCCCAGTCAAGATCATGTATGCAGAAGCAAACAAATCTTCGCAGGATCGACACGATGCTAATTGCCTTCGGTATTTCGCAAGTCCCTAATACTCAGAATAATTACAGATGTTAGTGAGATTAATTGACTTAATCGTAGACTCCATTTATTATAGTCCTTAAGTCTCCGTGTTGGAACTCCGTCAATGTCTCTTAATTTGCCTTCTTCCTTGACGTACATATCATACTCTTTCCCTCTTTCATTCCTGAGAAATTCCAGCGATTCACGTTTGCTATCCGTTCTTTTGTGCACGAAGCCAACGTGACTGCTACCAGCCTTCGCTCACTCTCCACTGAACAATTTCACTGCACTGCGGTGAGCACGGACGGTTTCAAATACGAAATTGGAGTAGAGTTTTCGGCCATTTTTCTCCAGATAGAGTAATCCAAGGGTATTTATTAAAGTTAGCAAACATTTGTTCAGCAGAATTATTTGCAATACTTTTGCATTTCAACTGTGTCGGCTTGCTTATTTTGTATTGCACAAACTTTGAAAGTGCATTACAAGCTATCGAGAGCCTTAATTTCTCACATCACATCGTTCTTCACATATATCAATGGCTGTGACGCATTTCTAGCAAATACATAAAAAAGTCGTTGCTTATTTTTTTTTTTTTTTTTTTGCTATGTCCCTGGACACAGATGTTCAGGGTAAAGACTCAGTAGGTCAGTCAGCTGTCAACTGTCTGCTGATCTTCCACACGGAGATTTTATTTTCAGATTGATGGCAACAACGATGGTCTGAATTAGTGCACAACAAATTGTTTTCCATAAATGAGCAATTTAGTTCCTGGCCATCTTCTGTCCAATACTATAGGGTAGGTATTGGAAACAACGTTCACAGGATTACGAATCAGACAAACGCAGCTCACACACACACACACACACACAAAACCACACGCACACACAAAACCACACTAGGACAAAATGGTAACTAACACACAAAACCTCACACGGATATACAACAAGGCTAGTGTCTAGTCGACATATGCCTAGGACAAAATCAACGCCAGACAGCACGGATTCAGGGAAGGCAAATCCTGTGTAACACCTCCTGCAGTTCTATGATAAAGTAACAGAGGTAAGGCAAGAAAGAGAAGGGTGGGTTGATTGCATTTTCCTGGACTGCAGGAAGGCCTTCGACACAGTTCCTCATATGAGATTAGTAAAGAAGTGGGAAGACCAAGCGTGTATAACAGGAAGGACAATGGAATGGATCAGGGAATACCTCACAGGAAGGCAACAACGGGTCATGGTGCGTGATGAGGTATCACTGTGGGCGCCTGTGATGAGCGGTGTACCGCAGGGGTCAGTCCTAGGACCAGTGCTTTTCTTGGTATATGTGAATGACATGACGGACGGGATAGACTCTGAAGTGTCTCTGTTCGCATATGATGTGAAATTAATGAGGAAAATCACATCGGATGAGGACCAAGCAGGACTTCAAAGAGACCTGGACAAGCTTGACATTTGGTCTAGCAACTGGCTTCACGAATTTAATCCCACCAAATGCAAAGTCATGAAGATCGGGGAAGGGCAAAGAAGACCGCTGACAGAGTACAGGCTAGGTGGACAAAGGCTACAAACCTCATCAAAGGAGAAAGACCTTGGAGTGAGTATAACGCCAAGCACGTCTCCGGAAACACACATCAACCAGATAACTGCGGCAGCATATAGGCGACTGGCAAACCTAAGATTAGCGTTCGGTTACCTTAGCAAGGAATCGTTCAAGACACTGTACACCTGTACGTCAGGCCCATACTAGAGTATGCAGCACTAATCTGGAACCCACACCTGGTCAAGCACGTCAAGAAATTAGAGAAAGTGCAAAGGTTTGCGACAAGGCTAGTTCCACAACTCAGGGGACTGTCCTATGAAGAAAGGTTGAGGAAAATAGGACTAACAACACTGGAGGACAGAAGGATTAGAAGAGACATGATAACGACATACAAAATACTGCGGGGAATCGACAAGGTAGATAGTGACAGGATGTTCCAGAGAGGGAACACAGGAACAAAGGGGCACAACTGGAAGCTGAAGACTCAGATGAGTCAAATGGATGTTAGGAAGCATTTCTTCAGCCATAGAGTAGTCAGGAAGTGGAATAGTCTAGCGAACGATATAGTGGAGGCGGGAACCATACATAGTTTTAAGGCAAGGTATGATAAAGCTCATGGAGAAGGGAGAGCAGAGACCCAGTAGGGGACAGCGAAGAGGCGGGGCCAGGAGCTGAGTCTCGACCCCTGCAACCCCAATTAGGTGAGTATACATGTATACACATACTCAGAAAAACCTAACCTAACACATTAGATCATAAATCCCCCCACCACACACACACACACTCACACATTTTTACACAAAGCTGAAGGAGCTAGAGCATCCTAATAAGATAAAAAAATGGGATCTCAAAAGTGAGGACGTAAAGGCAAGGGAACTGATGATGATTGGTGTGAAAAGGAAGAATGGGAAGAACGGCTCTAGAATAAAATGGATCAAAAATGGGAAAAAAGATTAAATGAGCTTTGTAATAACATGTTAGAGAAGATATCTGCAGAGAGCAAGATGTGGGAATCACGAGCTGTAGTAGCTGAGGCAAAGATACAGATACGAAGACTGGATTAAGAAATGGATGTACTGAAGCAGGATACAAAGATGAGGTCCGAAAGGAGCAATGTGACTGAAATGGGAACATCAGTAGGCAGCGAGGGTACTGAAGGAGGGGATGGAGCTAAGAAGTCTTTAGCAGAAGTACTATCAGGCCATCAAAGTGTCCAGGAGATGATAAAGGAAACAACAAAGGAGATGCTTAAATCCCATCCAGAGATATTGAGAGAAAAGAAATGAGAAGAAGATAGGGAGAGGTCAATAATTATTCATGGGCTTCAGGAGGCTGATGGGAAGACCTATGATGAAAGAAAGCATTTGGAGGAAACATAAATTAAGAGCATCATTGCAATAACAGGAGAGAAGGACATGTCTCGGGTAGAAAATTTTCACAGACTTGGGGGTATTCGAGGGAAAAAAATCGACCAATCAAATTGACATTCAAGACGGAAGTGATACGGAACAGGATACTACAACATAAACCACTGTTAAAAGACTCTCAAGAATATCAAGAACGCGAAAAAAAGGGAACAACTGAAAGTGAGAGCAAGACGAAACCAGTGGAAGGAAAAAGAGACATGACAGGCAATGACAGACAGGAAAGATCAGCCTCTGGGGGAACATCAAACACAAATGCTTATAGAAACCCCTCAACCCCTGTCACCACATATCAAATAAACACAATAACCACAAACTAACCAAGCATCATATCCCCTACCCCCATAAGCACTAATTTCACAATCACAACAGCCTCCCATATTATTCTGCTTTGTCTCCAACCCTCCCAGCCTGCACCCTCCTCTTCCATCTCCCAAAATACAGTAATGAAAAGGAAGCTAAAGGTATGGTACATCAATACAGATGGAATAACAAATAAGAGTGAAGAGTGCAAGGACGAATCGTTGATGCATCACCTGACATCATAGCACTAACAGAGACAAAGCTCAGAGGGATGATAACAGATGCAGTCTTTCCAACTGGATATCAGATCCTGAGGAAAGACAGAGAGAACAGAGGACGGGAGGAGTAGCACTGCTCATCAAAAACCAGTGGAGTCTTGAGGATATGGGAGGAATGGACAGAAGGGAAACAGAAGACTTCATTGTTGGAACACTTCAGACTGGGGGTCCAGAGGTGATGATAGCAGTGATGTATAACCCACCACTGAACAGCAGGAGGACTAGACAAGAGTATGATGTACACAATAGGGCAATGGTGGATACACTTGATGAAGTGGCCAGGAGGGCTCATATGGGTAGGACAAAATTACTCATAATGGGGGATTTCAATCATAAAGAAATTGACTGTGAAAACCTAGAGCCACATAGGGGACCAGAAACATTGAAGCTAAGATGTTGGAGACTATTTTGGAGAACTTCATGCACCAACATGTTAGGGATACAACCAGAGAGAGAGGAGAGGATGTTGCAGCAAGGCTGGATCTCATATTCACCTTGAATAGTTCAGACATAGGGGATATTACACACGAAAGACCCATCGGCGTTAGTGATCATGATGTCCTGAGTTTTGAATACCTTGTAGAGTTACAAATGGAGAATGGAGCAGCGCGGGAACGAGAGAAGCCAAACTTCAAAAAAGGGGACTACATAAGAATGAGAAGTTTCCTGCATGAAGTGCAGTGGGAAAGAGAACTAGAGGGAAAGACAGTAAATGAAATGATGGAACTAGTGACCACTAAGTGCAGGGAGGCAGAGGAGAAGTTCATACCAAAGGGTAACAGAAAAAATGGTAAGACCAGAGTGAGCCCATGTTTAACTGGAGGTGTAAAGAGGCTAAAGCCAAGTGTGCTAGAGCATGGAAAAAGTATAGAAGGCAACGAACTCAAGAAAACAAGGAGTTGAGCAGAAGAACCAGAAATGAATATGCTGGGATAAGGAGAGAGGCCCAGAGGCAATACGAGAACGACATAGCATCAAAAGCCAAATCTGAACCAACGTTGTTATACAGTCACATATCCAAGGTAGAGGTGAAGAAATTGCTAGGTGAACTAGATACCTCAAAGGCGGTGGGACCAGGTAACATATCTCCATGGATACTGAGAGAGGGAGCAGAGGAACTGTGTGTGCCGCTAGCAACAATCTTCAGTAAATCTATCGAAACTGGACAATTGCCTGAGGTGTGGAAGACAGCAAATGTAGTTCCAATTTTTAAAAAAGGAGACAGACAGGCAGCGTTAAACTACAGACCAGTATCACTGACTTGTATAGTATGTAAAGTCATGGAAAAGATCATCAGGAGAAGAGTGGTGGAACACATTGAAAATATTGGGCTCATACGTGACAATCAGCATGGCTTTCGAGATGGGAAATCCTGTGTCACAAATCTACTTGAGTTCTACGATAAGGTAACAGAAGTAAGACAGCAGAGAGAGGGATGGGTAGATTGCATCATTTTGGACTGCAAGAAGACTTTTGACACAGTACCACACAAGAGACTGCTCCAAAAATTAGAGGAGCAGGCAGGAATAATAGGGAAAGTACTGCAATGAATCATGGAATACCTGACATTAAGGAAACAACGAGTGTTGGTACGTGATGAGGTGTCAGAGTGGGCGCATGTGTCGAGTGGGGTTCCACAAGGGTCAGTCCTAGGTCCGGTGCTGTTTCTTATATATGTGAATGACATAATGGAAGGAATAGATTCAGAAGTGTCACTGTTCGCTGATGATGTGAAACTGATGAGAATACAAGCGGACGAGGATCAGTTAAGATTACAAGGGGATCTAGACAGACTACAAGTCTGGTCCAACAAATGGCTCCTGGAGTTTAACCCAAGTAAGTGTAAGGTCATGAAGATTGGGGAAGGACACAGATGACCGCAGACGGCATACAGGTTAGGGAATCAAAGGCTGCAAACGTTACTTAAAGAAAGGGATCTTGGGGTAAGCATTAAAACGAACATGTCTCCTGAGGCACACATCAATCAAATAAATGCTGCAGCACATGGGCGATTGGCAAATCTGAGATTAGCGTTTAGACATCTGAGTAATGAGTCATTCACGACATTGTACACCGTGTACGTCAAGCCTATACTGGAGTATGCAGCACCAGTATGGAACCCTCACCTAGTCAAACACGTCACGAAATTGGAGAAAGTGCAAAAATTTTCAACACGTTTAGTCCTGGAACTGAGAGGTATGTCTTATGAGGAGAGGTTATGGGAACTCAACCTGATGACACTAGATGATAGTAGAGACAGGGGGGACATGATAACAACGTATAAAATACTGAGAGAAATTGACAAGGTGGACAGGCCTTGAATGTTTCAGAGATGGGATACAGGAACAAGGGGCTACAATTGGAAGCTGAAACCCCAGATGAGTCATAGGGATGTTAGGAAGTATTTCTTTAGCCTTAGAGTTGTCAGGAAGTGGAATAATCTGGAGAGTGAAGTAGTGGAAGCAAGTTCCATACAAAGCTTTAAGAAGAGGTATGATAAAGCTCATGGAGCAGGGAGAGAGTGAATTATTATCGACCAGTGAAGAGGCGGGGCCAGGAGCTATAACTCGACCCCTGCAACCACATATAAGTGAGTACATATAGGTGAGTATACACACACATACACAGGTGCTGAGGTCTGCTAGGTACCTCTAACCGTTTACTATTTACAGTATTAATATATTGTCCTCTCCACCGATGTATATCATATACATATATATATATATATATATGAGAGAGAGAGAGAGAGAGAGAGAGAGAGAGAGGCGAGCACAGTCATGACGTACACATGTAAGATCCATGTGTTGGAGAGTTTGTGTTGGGTTTGTTGGCTGATTTGTGAGTTGACAGGAGTGGCGATGGTAATATGTGTCGGGTCATGGGCGAAAGTGCCTGGTAAAATATTCATTGTGCTTTAGATAGTGTTGTGATGTGTGTGTGTGTGTGTACTTACCTAGTTGTGGTTGCAGGGGTCGAGTCATAGCTCCTGGCCCCGCCTCTTCACTGGCCGCTACTGGGTCACTCTCCCTGCGCCATGAACTTTATCATACCTCTTCTTAAAGCTATGTATGGAACCTGTGTGTGTGTGTGTGTGTGTGTGTGTGTGTGCTGAGTCGTGTACTCATCCTTAGACATAACTGGAGTATAACCTAACATAGGAGAGTAGTGTATGCTCTGTAGTCACACAGAAATACTCACATTCGTGAACGTTCACAAACAATACACGCTTCAGCACATACATTCATACACACAAATATTCAAACATATAAATACATATGTAAACACACACAAAAATTCATACTGGTGAAATGTTGAAGTGTCTTATATGTTAGACTAAACGTGTAATAAACAGCGCCTGCTTTATGGTTAGTGGATAATAGGGTTAAGAGCTTATTGACTAACGAGGGTCATTAAGACTGCACGGAGTCTGTTAATCAAGAATACTTTAATCCATTTTAAAGGGATTAAGTTAACCTTTCATAATCTCTCTCGCTATCCCCCACACACACACACACACACACACACACACACACACACACACACTATATATATATATATATATATATATATATATATATATATATATATATATATATATATATATATATATATATATATATATATATATATGTCTGCCGATTAGGTAAAACTGGTCAATTAGCAAGAACTCATCTAAAATTTAGTCCTTTCTAAAATTTTCTCTTATACGTTTAAAGATATACTTTTTTCATTTATGTTAATGTAAGAATTTATAATTTTGTACCAAGAGAAACTTTGAAAACCTACCTAACCTTATTACAACAAGCGCAATTTAATTTAGCCTAACCCAACTAAATATATTTTAGATACGTTAACATTAATTTAATAATAATCAAACACAATGAAATATATTTTTTCGTTATGTTCAGAATGATTTTGGCGAAATTATTGCATACACAAATTTTCACTTGTCTTATATGGCAAGGTGAGCGTTGCTATTTAAGCCAAATCGCAAGTTTTACCTAATCGGCACGACATATATATATATATATATATATATATATATATATATATATATATATATATATATATATATATATATATATATATATATATATATATATATATTTGTCATGCCGAATAGGTAAAACTGGTCAATTAGCAAGAACTCATTTATAATTAAGTCCTTTCTAAAATTTTCTCATATATGTTTAATGATATATATTTTTTCATTTATGTTGATGTAAAAATTAATAATTTAGTACCAAAAGAATCTTAGAAAACTTTCCTAACCTTATTATAATAAGCGCAATTTAATTTAGCCTAATCCAACTAAATATATATTAGATAAGTTTACAGTAATTTAATAATAAACAAATGCAATGAAATATATATTTTTTTCGTTGTGTTCAGAATAATTTTTCTCGATATTAGAGACAGTATATGGAAAAAGACAGATGACAATTGACAATAAAGTCATCGAAGTTTATTTCTGTCGTCATTAATGACTATGATCTATTATCTGGATGTTTGGGTCTAGTTGAGTAAAGCAGAAGGTTCTCTCCACAATGTAAGTTATTGGCTTACTTTGGGAGTAATATTGGCTTACTTTGGGAGTAATATTGGCTTACTTTGGGAGTAATATTGGCTTACTTTGGGTGTAATATTGGCTTACTTTGGGTGTAATATTGGCTTACTTTGGGAGTAATATTGGCTTACTTTGGGTGTAATATTGGCTTACTTTGGGAGTAATATTGGCATACTTTGGGAGTAATATTGGCTTTCTTTGGGTGTAATATTGGCTTACTTTGGGTGTAATATTGGCTTAGTGTTCGGGTGTCAATACTGTTCAATTTCATAAAGGTTTGAATGAGGTGTCTTCTTTGTCTCCGTCTCCATAAAAAGAAAAGTTTGTCTTTCTTAATATGGTTTATTTCTTAGATTAGAAAACGTACTACGTTCCTTTCTCTGTACATCCTTCTAGTCTAATTTCGCCTATTTTTGTAATTCAGAATCCAAACCCCCGTGTTGAAGATACGGTCTGATAAGTGCGTTATAATCGGTATTGTTTCTAGGTATTAAGCGTAGCTTTCTGTTGGCTTTGCTGTTCCGCATTTATTGTTCGTTACTTTCAAGATGGTTCCTTATAATTACTCCAAGGTCCCTTTCTTCTCTTTATTTCAGTTTATTTGTTGCCAACTATTTTGCTCTGATGTTAGAAACTAATATTTCCAAGATGCATTACCTTGCATCTTTCAACATTGAAACTCATCCTTCACGTCTCTGATCGCAATGTCAAACTATCAGGATCATACTAAATACCCAACTATTCCCCAACTTTGAATGCTTTTTTTTTTTTTTTAGCCCAATCTCGAGATTACTTATATATGTTGTGAAGAGGACTGGAACGTTAAGGAACTCCGCCCTTTAACGTCTAGCCACTGAGACTCCTCTTCTTTTGTCAAGTTGGTCATTAATCCAGGCAAGAAGTTTGTTTCTTATACAATACGTCTTTATTTTAGCAGGCAGTTCTGAAAGACGTACCTAGACTTTTTTTTTTTAAATGTAGATATACAACGTCTGTTGGAACTCTTTCTTCCTAGTTTTTGTAAAGATAATAAAAAAAATGGGTATATTGGTCAGGTATGATCTTTTGTTTCGAAATCCATATTGATTTCTAGTTATTAAGTTGCCATGTTCCAGAAAATTAACGATCTTGTCCTTAATAATTAGTTTACGTAAAATGGATATTTAGCTGATGGGATGATAGTTGAGGGCACAAGTCTTGTTGGTCTTCTTTTAATAACGGGGAAAAACCCTTTGGGTGGTTTCTATTAGTCAGGCATCGGGTCCTATTTTAATTTGTTAAATATTACTGTTGGTGGGTAAGAGGTTTGATATATATATTCTTTGACAACTCTCGCCGGCAGTTCGACCAGTCAGCTTGGTTAGTTAATATTCATCTTCTCTGAAGTTTTAATATGTCAAGGCTGTTTCAGGTCATTAACATAAATTTTGCAGCCTGGGAACGCTGGTATGTACACCTGTAAATGCAGAGCTGAGTAATAAAATTATATCTTTTTTATTCTGCCATTATCGCAAGTTAAATATACTATCGTTGAATTTCTGTTTTGTTCGTCTGATGTGTTTGACGAATTCTTTTGGGTTATGTTGGATGCATGCAATTAATTTTTTTTTAAATTCCAGTTTACCACTTATCTTTTTCTTCCTTTGTCATTATAACCTTTTGTAGTTGGTATGGTCTTCTAGGTTGCCAGTCAGTTTGCATTTCTGGTCATTGCTGGTGCTTTCCATCGAGTATGACACCAGAAACTCTTGGCAAAACTGCAGGCACTTGGAGTTCTGGCTCTGCGTTGCACCTCTTTAGTAATTACCTTCAAGGAAGATCTCTAAGAGCTGATCTCAATGGGACAAAGTAAACAAGACACTCAATCTGTGCCAGTGTTCCACAAGGAAGTGTTCTTGGTCCATTGTTATGGTATGTATACTACAATGACCTTCTTCACCTCAACCCAGAATCCCATGCCTATGCAGATGACTGTACTCTAATATTTACTTAAGAGAGTAAATGTCAGCTCCTCTCAGCTACATTATTCACCAATTTACAGCTATATCAGCCTGGGGAACACATTTATCAAGTTACATTTGCTTTTAATAAAATAAGATAATGGTCTTTACGTGCCTTGATGTTACTACTGGAACAGTGAGTAAGAATAAATGGGTGAGTGTTGTAACCTGGGGATAAAGTGGTTATCCTAGGAGTGAGATTTCATTCCAAACTCTTTTGAAGACCCACGTATAAATTTTGCAAGCCAGGCAACCAAGAAGCTAATGGCAATAAGGCGTACTGTACTTGCTCAACAGTAGAGGCTGCAAAGTGCGCTCACACCTTGAGTGTGCTCCACTGTATTGGTCTGCGTACCCCTCTTCCTTCTCGGCTAAGACTTCTGGTCAAAATAAAGAACCGAGTAAGACGACTTATCTCTCGCCTGGACCCGACATGGATACATCTGTCATTTCAGCAAAGCCTTCAACACCGGAGAGAAGTGGGTGCCCGTACTGTTATGTACAACACTGCTGACCACTGAGCACAAGACACGCAAGTCAGAGCAGTGCCAGTTATATAGTGGGTTTCATGGGGTCTCTCTGGTCATGACAGCTGAAGTTGTGGTTGCTCGGCCCGTGGCAGTGTTATGGCAGCCAAGACAAGTGCTGGAGGTGGAGAGAAGCAGGGAGGAGAGGAATAAAGGGAAGGAGGAAAGAAAGAGGAAAGAGAGAGAGAGAGAGAGAGAGAGAGAGAGAGAGAGAGAGAGAGAGAGAGAGAGAGAGAGAGAGAGAGAGAGAGAGAGAGAGAGAGAGAGAAATTAATGTATAAAATACGACACAATGGAAAATAAACACATAAGCAGTATATGACCCTTTTATTGACAACGTTTCGCCCACGCAGTGGTTTTATCTAGTCACAGACAGATCTGTTTGTGACTTGATAAAGCCCACTGTGTGGGCAAACGATGTCAATAAAGGATCAAATTATACTGTTTATGTGTTTATTTTTCCAAAGAGAGAGAGATGAATGAAGGAAGTGAAGAGAAGGGAAAGAGGAATGGGGGGGAGGGTGAGTGAATGAGTGAATAAGGGAGAGAGTAATGAAAGGGAAGGAAGGTAAAGGAATTTAATGAAAGTATTTTTTCTGAGTCTTATTTTTTCATTCTTCGGGATAAGAGCTGCTATACTTCCTCGCCTTATTCTCCAGGATAAAAGATGTTATGCTATCTCACCTTTAACTCCTTGATTAGAGCCGTTATCCTGCTTTACATCATTCTCTAGGATAAAAAGCTGTTATCCTACCACATCTCATTTTAAAACCAATGAATTTGAAAAGGAAAGTAAACTTTTTTTCGGTCCTTTCCGGATTAATCTGGAGCACTGAATGAGAGAGCAGAGAGCGAGACGTGTGGTCAAGACCGAGACAGGTGAGGACCCTCACGGAGGAGACGGTCAAGGATGCGCACGAGGCAGGTGAGGACCCTCACGGAGGAGACGGTCAAGGATGCGCACGAGGCAGGTGAGGACCCTCACGGAGGAGACGGTCAAGGATGCGCACGAGGCAGGTGAGGACCCTCACGGAGGAGACGGTCAAGGATGCGCACGAGGCAGGTGAGGACCCTCACGGAGGAGACGGTCAAGGATGCGCACGAGGCAAGACGAAACACTAAGTCGCTGCTAAGGGTCGTGTTAGGGACGCTGTGCAGTCGAACTAATTTCAACAGGACGGTGACTGTGATGGTTCAAAAATATTTTTTGAAGAGGATCGTGAATACAGTTATGCAGTTCGCTCAGTGGGCCAAGAGGCCTCGAGACTGGAGAGAGTTTCCTGACCATATCAAAGCTAGTCTTAGTATAAATCAGCTGAAGATTAGAACTAAAGAATACCTAAGCTTATTTAATAGGTAGGGCCATTGACATGACAGTAAAAAGCAACGGTGTTTGTGCCAACAAGGTGAACATTTGTGTTCCCAAAATCTGTCGAAAAATACGCAGTCAGTTTCACCATTGTATTACTGGCAGGAGGAACAAGAAATAAACACCAATGTTATTGTTGGCAGAAGGAGAAATATCAACCAGTTTGTTTCAAATTAGTTTGACGAAGAGCAAGTTTAATATACAGAGGTTGAGGGATGTTATTAAGATTTTATATATTAGAAATATAGGGAAGGCAAAATGCAGTTGTTTTCACTGGAGAAGTGAACTTAGAAGATGAGAAATTCTTTAGCGTAAGTGTAGTAAAGTTCACGATATTAGGATAACTACAATGGTGGAAATAGCTTTTAAAAATTAAAGTTATAGAATCAAAGCTGAGGATAACTGATGCAGAGGTCACAAAGGAAGGCAGAACAAAAACACCTTTTTTTAACATAGTGCACATTTTTGGAAAGCGATAAATATATATGATGCTGTACATCAACGGAAAAAAAGTCAATCACAGAGAGGTGGCCATGAACATCAAGGAAAGGAAGTAGAAAGATAATCTTGACTAATATTAACTTAATATTATACTCATTCTTGGTGAAAGAGCTAGAGTCAGGAAGCCATAGAATAAAATCATCTACACTGCGAAACCACAGCGAAGAATGAACGCAAAATAGTGTGAAGTGTGACCATTTCAAAACACTCTATACAGAATGTAATGTAGCCAGCACAGGGAGTAAAGGGGATCACATAACACAAAAAAATCTTGAAAATAACAGCAATCATGGGAAAAAAGTAGGATTCCATATAAGATAAATAGGACCTAAAAGGCATCAGTAGGAATAAAAAGATGAAATAGCCCATTACTGACCTTCTCTCGAGAAAATGAGAACATCGTCAAGAGGAACATCAGAAAAGGTCTAGAAAAAGGAGTGAAAGTTTCAGCAAGTGAAGATGGAAGGGGACGAGAGAAGAGTCTCTGGAGGAGATGATGGGGTGTACAGGTTTATGAGATACTGGCAGACATTACAGCACAGAATTGTGGCTTTGTATTTATACAAGCTGTGATGTGTTATCATATCTCAGCTTATTTCACAAGTTAAGAATGTTTGTCTCACTGCAGCGAAAATATGCATTTACATACAAGTGAGATTATTAAACTTGAACTGAAACAAGCAACATAACCCAAAATATCCCAACGTAACATAGAATGCAATTTAGAACAGAACTTAGTCTCTCTCTCAGCATCTTGAAACTGTGGCAAGTGCCGGGTGCACTCGGCGGGTGTTTCCGAAGGAGTTATGCAGCTTTCTATTTAGGGGCACTCATGTTTCATGTCTCGTGCACCACATGAAACCACTTCCAAATATCATCTTAGCCAGTCAGATGCACATTAGTGATTGCTTTCTAAGATGTGTGCACCATCCTGTACGGTGTAACAAGGTGCTTTGGTGACCTGTCAAGAAAAGGGACGTCCTGGGGGAGGTATTTCTGCTTTAAGGAACACCTGGACCATCAGATTCTCACGCTATTTCACTGGCACACACCACAACATCTGTCTTATGTATGGATGTGTTATAGCTGCATAGGGAGATGTTCTCTAATTACTGTCACCGACCTCCTGTACATCATTAAGTTCAGCTTGTCCTTGAACTCTCAAGAATACTGTGTTAAACCATAAACTCATCTCTTGTGAATATTTTTAATCTTCATCTTCATCGCTATTGTTCATGAACCATATTATTATAACTTCTAACACGAGCAGCTATAAATCATACCATTACTATAAACACGACAAGAGCTTAACCCATAAGTCATATAACGTCAGGCTAAAATTTCTAATTAATAAGGCACAATAACTCCTAAGATGTTAAAATTCACCATTATTTTGAAAGATATTCCATTTGTTGTGAGAGGCACTGAAGACTAACTTTATAACCAGCTGGGGGCAGATGGTGGGCCTGGGCCAGGACCCGTGACTAGATCCACGCAACCACAAATAGGTAAATACACACCAAGACTAATACCCCAAGAGAAGTGGACCATTGCAAAGTGACACTTGCACATGGGAAATTTTGGGTTCTTGCAGACGCCAGTATATTGTTATGACCTTGGGATACGAGACAGACCGAGACACGAGTTTGTGTGGTGTCAGACACAAGAATCACCCAACCAGAGGGCAGTCATTAAAGTAGGAACCGCCTCTCATGATTACTTATTTGTTATTAACTCTTTATAAATACTTATTTGTCATTATCTATTTGTAGCTATAGTTTCAGCTTAAAATTAATTGTAAAAATATTATTACCAATTTTCCAACGGCTGTTGCGTTTATTATCTCTTCTCGTAAACCATATCCATGCTGTGTCTTTGTTCGTTAAGAAACACTTGAAAGATTTTTTCGGCGTCTCTTCTTCCTTAGTTACTCGGTATTCTTATTTGTCAGATAGAAGAGGGGCGGAGATTCCTTCAATTTGAGGTGTGCTGGGAGGAAAAAAATGGGTGAGTAAAATCTCATCTGAATCTTATCCTAAACTTTCTTCTGGAGGCTGGGGTCGGGAGGTGGTTATGGGTCACTCAGGGGGGGTTCATGTGTCACTCAGGGGGGGTTCTGGGGGACTCAGGGGGGGATATGGGTCACCCCAGGGGGGGTT
>WNWK01018758.1:0-39230 GCA_009830355.1 Cherax destructor | reverse complement strand
GGAAGTTGAAGACTCAGACGAGTCAAAGGGATGTTAGGAAGTATTTCTTCAGTCATAGAGTTGTCAGGAAGTGGAATAGCCTAGAAAGCGACATAGTGGAGGCAGGAACCATACATAATTTTAAGACGAGGTTTGATAAAGCTCATGGAGTAGGGAGAGGACCTAGTAGCAATCAGTGAAGAGGTGGGGCCAGGAGCTATGAATCGACCCCTGCAACCACAAATAGGTGAGCACACACGGTGTACAGGAATCGTTCAAGACACTGTACACCGTGTACGTCAGGCCCATACTAGAGTATGCAACACCAGTCTGGAACCCACACCTGGTCAAGCACGTCAAGAAATTAAAGAAAGTGCAAAGGTTTGCGCCAAGGCTAGTTTCACAACTCAGGGGACTGTCCTATGAAGAAAGGTTGAGGGAAATAGGACTAACAACACTGGAGGACAGAAGGGTTAGAGGAGACATGATAACGACATACAAAATACTGCGGGGAATCGACAAGGTAGATTGTGACAGGATGTTCCAGAGAGGGAACACAGAAACAAGGGGGCACAACTGGAAGCTGAAGACTCAGATGAATCAAAGGGATGTTAGGAAGCATTTCTTCAGCCATAGAGTAGTCAGGAAGTGGAATAGTCTAGCGAACGATATAGTGGATGCGGGAACCATACATAGTTTTAAGACAAGGTATGATAAAGCTCATGGAGCAGGGAGAGCAGAGACCCAGTAGCGGACAGCGAAGAGGCGGGGCCAGGAGCTGAGTCTCGACCCCTGCAACCACAATTAGGCGAGTACAATTAGATGAGTACACACACACACACACACAGGGTAAATGAAACACAAATAACCCGCAATTGAAGAAAGACTAACACTCTTCGCACTAATCTAGTTCATACTTCTCCTCCCTCTATAGATGCTCCTGGTGTCTACTCTATTTCTTGTTCCTCCTGTCCTCTTCAGTACTTTGGTGAAACTGGCCGATCTCTTTCTGACAGACTTAGGGAGCACAAAAACAGTGTTAGGCTTACCGACACTAATAATGCTCTTTTCTGTCATGTCAGAGATCACAGTCATCCTATTGAATCGTCTTCTGCTAAAACTGTTTACCCTACGTCCAACTTTCACAGTCGTCGTCTTCTTAAATCCTCCCTTATACACAACTTTCCTTGTATGAATCTGAGTCCTGGCTTTGTCTCTGTTGATGCTTTCCTTTCCCATTACATTGTTAAATGCTCGAAACTTCAGAACACCCGTGACTTAACCCGATTCTTTTTTTTCTTTCTCCCTTCCTCTTTCTTCTTTCTCCTCTGTGTTTTCTTTCTTATGCCTTGTTTATGTTGCTCATCATTATTTTTTTCCCCCTCTGTGTTCTTGCCCCTACCCTATGTGAGCCACTAGCTCCTTTGCAGTGCTCCGCTTTCTTAGTACAGTGGACCCTCGGTTAACGAATACCCCGGAAATCGTGCAATTATGTAAGTATAATTTTGTAAGTTCTTGTGGAAGTGTATTTTTGGGGGTCTGAAATAGACTAACCTACATGAAATTTTTCCTTAAGGGAGTAAATTCGTTCGGTAATGGCACTTGAGCAGACTTCAGGAGTGAAGTTTTTACGAAACTCGGGGGTCCACTGTATTTGACTGACTCCACTACTACTACTACTACTACCACCACTATTACTCCTCCACCACTTTCTCTTGTTCCTGCCCCTCTCGGCTGCCTATATAAACCTCCCTCCCTCCCTTCTTTCTGTTAGTGTGACTTTGTAAATGGTCCAAGTCGGACCGAAATGTCGTCGTAAGCTCCTTTCTTCAATTGCGGGTTATTTGTGTATTGTTCCAGTCACGGAATTGTGCCTTTTTTTGTTATTTACAGGGTAAATGAGTTGGACAATACCAAATAATTAAATGGGTTTGCATCAGATTTATGAAGTACATACAGTAAAACCTCTCATTAACAGATTTTGACAATTTTCGGTCATCTGTGTGTCCTTGGTCATCTGTGTGTCCTCGGTCATCTATGTGTCCTCGGTCATCTGGGTGTCCTCGCTCATCTATGCACCGTCAGCCATCTACATCTTCTCGACCATCTACATCTTTTCAGCCATCTACATCTTCTCAGCCATGTTATTATTAATAACAATAACAAGTTGTAGCTACAGTGAGAGTAAAAGGTAGATGGGATACATGGAAAAAGGAATCAGAAAGTAGGAGAGAGGTGAAGGTTTATAAACTAAAGGGGAGGCAGTTAGGGTAAGATATAAACAACTATTGGAAGAAAGATGGGCTAGTGAGAGTATAGGCAATTAGATTGAAGAGGTATGGAATAGGTTTAAGAATGTAGCGTTAGTGTGTTCCCCATTGGTGCTCCGTGGCCTTGTGGCAAAAGCTCTCGCTTCACACAGTGAGGGTCCAGATTTGATTCCCGGCAAAGGTTGGAAACACTGGGCGTGTTTCCTTACACCGGTTGTCCATGTTCACCCATCAGTAATAATGAGTACCTGGGTGTTAGATGACTGGTTTAAGTCTCATCCTGGGACAAAACTGACCTAATTTGCCCAAAAGCTCAGCATGACAAGCGGCTTTCTATATAGTAGTACAGTGGACCCCCGGAAATTGGCTGGTCTGATTATCGACCAGCTCGATTATCGATCGCTTTTTTCGGCCCAATTTTTGCCCGATTATCGACCTGCATCCCAGTCCTGTCCGCCTGCCCCGCGCTTGCGTGCCTCACCGAGCAGGCGTCTTGAGCCAGTCTAGCTTTGTTTATCACAATAAATTCATTGTGTTTAGTGCTTGTTTATTGATTATGACTGTAAAATAAGCCACCATGGGCCCAAAGAAACTTCATAGTGGCAGCCCTTTGGTAAAGAAAGTGACAAACACGATAGAATTGAAGAAATAAATTGTAGCAAAGTACCAAAGTGGAGGAGGAAGAGAGGGGAGAATGTGCCTTCTTCAGTGATTCTACGATATGTACGATTCTAAAGCAGCTCAAGTCGATAAAGGCTATAGCACAAGCCAGCGATAAAGTGTAGCATTAACAGTGTAGCAAGTAAGTTAAGCCATTAATCAATAGAAAAATGACGACACGAAACATAACTCCTCCATTGTTTGTTTGAGGAATATAGGGACACTGAGACCAGAGCTGCCCTCTGCCAACATCTCCTCCAAGGTAAGTGTAAATATTTCTTATTTATATAAGTGTGAATATTTCTTATTTATAAATTAAAGTGTAAATATTTCTTATTTATAAATTAAAGTGTAAATATTTCTTATTTATAAATTATGTACAGTTGTTTGTGTGAATAGTGGTGGTGGCTTTCTGCTGCAGCCGACTACCACCACAGCTTATGGTCAGTGGCCCTTACACCCAACAACAACACGTCCACCAGTCCTTCCACTCTTAATGACATGTTTTATTCATCTAGAGTTTATATCATGTTTCTATGTTATTAATATTGTTTATTATGTCATATTAGATGAATTGTGCTAGATAAATAAGCTGTAGGACTATCTTGTCCTGCCTCCAAACAAACTCCTGCCTCTCTCATACGCCAACAAGAGTCTTCAATAAAGGTAAAACTGATTTAACTGTTCATTTATCCATTAAAATTAGCGCATTATATGTATTTCTCATTATTTTCTGTATGTAAAACTATAGTATTTATTCATTAAAAAAATGAATTTTTGGTGCATATTTTTGGGTGGAACGGATTAATTGTATTTACATTATTTCTTATGGGAAATAAGGGTTCAAAAATTGGCCAGTTCGATTTTAGGCCTAGCTCCTGGAATAGATTAGGGCCGGTTTTCAGGGGTCCACTGTATGTCATTGATGTCAGTTAGGCCTGTATACCTTGTACATGTTTATTATTTTTTTTTTTTTTCAACAAGTCGGCCGTCTCCCACCGAGGCAGGGTGACCCAAAAAGAAAGAAAATCCCCAAAAAGAAAAAACTTTCATCATCATTCAACACTTTCACCACACTCATACATAATCACTGTCTTTGCAGAGGAGCTCAGATACGACAGCTGAGAAAAGTCCCTCCCAGCTGTCACTATCTCAGACCCCTCCTTTAAAGTGCAGGCATTGTACTTCCCATTTCCAGGACTCAAGTCCAACTAAATCAATTAACTGGTTTCCCTGAATCCCTTCACACAATGTTACCCTGCTCACACTCCAACAGATCGTCATGTCCCAAAAACCATTCGTCTCCATTCACTCCTATCTAACACGCTCACACATGCTTGCTGGAAGTCCAAGCCCTCGCCCACAAAACCTCCTTTACCCCTTCCCTCCAACCTTTTCTAGGACGACCCCTACCCCGCCTTCCTTCCCTACAGATTTATACGCTCTCCAAGTCATTCTACTTTGATCCATTCTCTCTAAATGACCAAACCACCTCAACAACCCCTCTTCAGCCCTCTGACAAATACTTTTAGTAACTCCACACCTTCTCCTAATTTCCACATTCCGAATTTTCTGCATAATATTTACACCACACATTGCCCTTAGACAGGACATCTCCACTGCCTCCAGCCTCCTCCTCGCTGCAGCATTTGCAACCCATGCTTCACACCCATATAAGAGTGTTGGTACCACTATACTTTCGTACATTCCCTTCTTTGCCTCCATGGATAAAGTTTTTTTTCTCCACAGATACCTCAATGCACCACTCACCTTTTTCCTTCATCAATTCTATGGTTAACCTCATCCTTCATAAACCCATCCGCTGACACATCAACTCCCAAATATCTGAAAACATTTACTTCTTCCATAATCCCTCTCTCCAATGTGATATCCAATTTTTCTTTATTTAAATCGTTTGATACCCTCATCACCTTACTCTTATCTATGTTCACTTTTAACTTTCTACCTTTACACACTCTCCCAAACTCGTCCACTAACCTTTGCAACTTTTCTTTAGAATCTCCCATAAGCACAGTATCATCAGCAAAAAGTAACTGTGTCAACTCCCATTTTGCATTTAATTCTCCATAATTTAATCCCACCCCTCTCCCCAACACCCTAGCATTTACTTCTTTTACAACCCCATCTATAAATATATTAAACAACCATGGTGACATTACACAACCCTGTCTAAGACCTACTTTTACCGGGAAGTAATCTCCCTCTCTCCTACACACCCTAACCTGAGCCTCACTATCCTCATAAAAACTCTTTACAGCCTTCAGTAACTTACTACCTATTCCATACACTTGCAACATTTGCCACATTGCTCCCCTATCCACTCTATCATATGCCTTTTCTAAATCCATAAATGCAATAAAAACTTCTCTACCTTTATCTAAATACTGTTCACATATATGCTTCAATGTAAACACTTGATCTACACATCCCCTACCCACTCTAAAGCCTCCTTGCTCATCTGCAATCCTACTCTCTGTCTTACCTCTAATTCTTTCAATAATAACCCTGCCATACACTTTACCTGGTATACTCAGTAAACTTATTCCCTATAATTTTTACACTCTCTTTTATCCCCTTCCCTTTATATAAAGGAACTATACATGCTCGCTGCCAATCCTAGGTACCTTCCCTCTTTCATACATTTATTAAACAAAAATACCAACCACTCCAGCACTATATCCCCCTGCTTTTAACATTTCTGTCATGATTCCGTCAATTCAGCTGCTTTACCCCCTTTCATTCTACGTAATGCCTCACGCACCTCCCCACACTCACATCCTGCTCTTCTTCACTCCTAAACGATGTTGTACCTCCCTGGCCAGTACATGAAATTATCGCCTCCCTCTTTTCATCGACATTTAAAAGTTCCTCAAAATATTCCCGCCATCTACCCAATACCTCCAGCTCCCCATCTACTAACTCCCTACTCTGTTTTTAACTGACAAATCCATTCGTTCCTAGGCTTTCTTACCTTGTTTATCTCACTCCAAATTTTTTCTTGTTTTCAGCAAAATTTCTTGACAGAGCCTCTCCCGTTCTTTCATCCGCTCTTCTTTTGCACTCTCTCACCACTCTCTTCACCTTTCTTTTACTCTCCATATACTCTGCTCTTCTATTAACACTTCTGTTTTGTAAAACCTCTCATAAGCTACCTTTTTCTCTTTTATCACACCCTTTACTTCTTCATTCCACCACTCACTCCTCTTTCCTCCTGCACCCACCCTCCTATAACCACAAACTTCTGCCCCACATTCTAATACTGCATTTTTAAAACTATCCCAACTCTCTTCAACCCCCACTACTCCTACTTGCACTAGCCCACCTTTCTGCCAATAGTTGCTTATATCTCACCCTAACTTCCTCCTCCCTTAGTTTATACACTTTTACCTCTCTTACTTGCTGTTGCCATTTTCTTTTTGTCCCATCTACCTTTTACTCTAACTGTAGCTACAACCAAATAATGATCTGATATATCCGTTGCCCCTCTATAAACATGTACATCCTGAAGCCTACTCATCAACCTTTTATCCACCAATACATAATCCAACAAACTACTTTCCTTACGTGCTATATCATACCTTGTATATTTATTTATCCTCTTTTTCATAAAATATGTATTACTTATTACCAAACCTCTTTCTACACATAGCTCAATTAATGGCTCCCCATTTACATTTACCCCTGGCACCCCAAATTTACCTACTACTCCATCCACAACATTTTTACCCACTTTAGCATTAAGATCCCCAACCACAATTACTCTCTCACTTGGTTCAAAACTCCCCACACACTCACTCAACATTTCCCAAAATCTCTCTCTCTCTTCTCCAGGTGCATAAACACTTACTATAACACACTTTTCACATCCAACCTTTATTTTACTCCACATAATCCTTGAATTTATACATTTATATTCCTTCTTTACCTGCCATAACTGATTATTCAACATTATTGCCACTCCTTCTTTAGCTCTAACTCTATTTGAAACCCCTGATCTAATCCCATTTATTTCTCCCCACTGAAACTCTCCTACCCCCTTCAGCTTTGTCTCACTTAAAGCCAGGACATCCAGCTTCTTTTCATTCATAACATCTACAATCATCTCTTTCTTATCATTCACACAACATCCACGCACATTCAAACATCCCACTTTGACGATTTTCTTCTTCTTCTTTTTAGTAAGCTATACAGGAAAAGGGGTTACTAGCCCATTGTTCCCGGCATTTTAGTTGACTTTTACAACACGCATGGCTTACGGAGTTAAGATTCTTATTCCACTTCCCCATGGATATGAAAGGGAAAAGCAATAAGAACAAGAACTATTAAGATAAAATCAAAGAAAACTCAGATGAGTGTGTATACAATAAACGTGTACATGTTTGCGTAGTGTGACCTAAGTGTAAGTAGAAGTAGCAAGACGTACCTGAAATCTTGCATATTTATGAGACAGAAAAAAGACACCAGCAATCCTACCATCATGTAAAACAGTTTCAGGTTTCTGTTTTACAGTCACCTGGCAGGATGGTAGTACCTCCCTGAGTGGTTGCTGTCTACCAACCTACTGTACATGTACTTGTAGAAAAAAAAAGATATTATTATTATTATTATTAAAAGTGTGAGGTTACAGGATAGTGGGTGTGGGAGGGAAGAAGAGTGATTGGTGGAATGATGAGGCAAAGAAGGGAATGTATGAGAGTATAGTGGTACCAACACTCTTATATGGGTGTGAAGCATGGTTTGTGAATGTTGCAGCGAGGAAGCTGGAGGCAGATGTCGTTTTCAACCTTTTCATTGTCGAGACCTAACCCTTTCATTGTCCAGACCTAACCCTTTCATTGTCCAGACCTAACCCTTTCATTGTCAAGACCTAACCCTTTCATTGTCGAGACCTAACCCTTTCATTGTCCAGACCTAACCCTTTCATTGTCCAGACCTAACCCTTTCATTGTCCAGACCTAACCCTTTCATTGTCCAGACCTAACCCTTTCATTGTCCAGACCTAACCCTTTTATTATCCAGACCTAACTCTTTCATTGTCTAGACCTAACCCTTTCATTGTCCAGACCTAACCCTTTTATTATCCAGACCTAACTCTTTCATTGTCCAGACCTAACCCTTTCATTGTCCAGACCTAACCCTTTCATTGTCCAGACCTAACCCTTTTATTATCCAGACCTAACTCTTTCATTGTCCAGACCTAACCCTTTCATTGTCCAGACCTAACCCTTTCATTGTCCAGACCTCTCCTCACAAACTTGCTCTCAGTATTAAAAAAAAAAAAAAAAAAAAATTATATGAAATGATAGAGAATCTTTTTTCGACGGTAATGACACCAAAAGTACAAAATATGATAGAAAACTTACAGAATTACGCTTTCACAAAGTTAGCGGTCGCGGCGGTATTTACGCATTAGCGATTTTGCCCACTTTGAGCACTATTTTTGGCCAACTCCTTTGTTCCAGTCGACCAAACTCATAAATATTTCACTAGAACTCTATTTGTTCTATTTAAGAAGCGTAGTGGCATACATAGTGTGATAAGGCATGGTGAGGCAGCCAGTTCTGACCAAAGTGCGGCTGAAAATTACGTGAATGAATTTCAAAGCTATGTAAAGGCTGAAGGATTTAAACCTGAACAAGTGTTTAATTGTGACGAAACTGGCCTGTTTTGGAAGAAAATGCCAAACAGGACCTTCATTACACAGGAGGAAAAGGCACTGCCAGGACACAAGCCTATGAAAGACAGGCTAACTCTTATGTTGTGTAGTAATGCTAGCGAGGATTTTAAAGTGAAGCCTTTACTGGTGTATCACTCTGAAAATCCCTGAGTGTTTAAGAAATGCAGTTTTGCTAAGGCTAATTTGTGTGTGATGTGGAAGTCTAACAATAAGGCATGGGTCACTAGGGAAATTTTCTTTGATTGGTTCCATGAAGTGTTGGGCCCCAGTGTGAAGAAATATCTCCAGGAAAATAAATTGGGCCTCAAGTGCCTCCTGATAATGGACAATGCTCCTGGTCATCCTCGGGACTTGGAAGAGCAAATTGTGGAGGAGTTTAAGTTCATCACAGTGAAGTTCTTGCCCCCTAATACCACTCCTCTCCTCCAGCCCATGGACCAGCGGGACATTTCAAACTTCAAAAAACTCTACACCAAAGCAATGTTTCAAAAGTGCTTTGAGGTGACCTCAGACACTTATTTGACCCTAAAAGACTTTTTGAAAGATCATTTCACTATCCTGCATTGCGTAAATCTTATAGGTAAGGCTTTGGAGGGAGTGAAACTCTGCCTGGAGAAAATTCTGGCCAGACTGTGTCCCAGAGAGGGATTTTGAAGGTTTTGGGGATGAACCTCAGGAGCCTGAGCCTGAGCCTGTTGTGGAAGACATTGTGGCACTGGGCAAGTCCATGGGGTTGGATGTTAGTACCCAGGATGTGGAACAGTTGGTGGAGGAGGACAATGAAGAGATAACCACTGAAGATCTGCAAGAGCTTCATCTGCAACAGCAACAACAGACCACAGTTCAGGAAAATGGTTCGGAGGAGGAGGAACAGATGGAAGACGGTGCCTTCTTCAAGGATTAGGGAGATCTTCCACACATCAACAACTCTTCAATAAAGGTAAGTGTTAAGTTACTACACTGTTGTATGTATTAGTTGTAATTTATATATACATGTACTGTGTAAATTAATGTGTAAACAATATTTATTTTAATACAGTGGACCCTCGGTTAGTGGCTGTAATCCGTTCCAGGAGCTAGGCCTTTAACTGAAATGGCCTTCAACCGAATTAATATTCCCCATAAGAATTAATGTAAATACAATTAATCCGTTCCAGACAAAAATATTCACAAATTTTTTTTTTAAGGCTTGGGAGGGAGTGACTTCCAAGACTTTGAACTCTGCTTGGAGACCACTGTGGTCAGGTTGTGTCCAACAGAGGGATTTTGAAGGATTTGAGGCTGACCCTGATGACCATGTGCCTGTTGTGGAAGATATTGTGGCATTGGGGAACAACCTGGGGTTGGAGGTGAGTGGTGAGGATGTGGAAGAGTTGGTGGAGGAGCACAGGGTAGAGCTAACAACTGAAGAGCTGCAAGAGCTTCATCTGGAACAGCAACAAACCACAGCTGAGGTTATTGCTTCAAAGGAGGAGGGGGAGAGAGAGAAGGAGGTGCCTTCTTCAGTGCTTAAGGAGATGTGTACAAAGTGGAATGAGTTGCAGACATTTGTTGAAAGACACCACCCTGAGCAAGCTGAAATGAGCCTTCTGTGCAACCACTTCAGTGACAGAGCCATGTTGTACTTCAGGAAAGTGTTGAAGAGTCGCCAGAAACAGAGGACTGTGGACAGTTACTTCACCAGGCAGGGTTCTAGTGACTCTCAATCTGGTCCTAGTGGCATTAAAAGACCAAGAAGGGAAGTAACCCCAGAGAGGGACTTGTTACCTGAAGTCCTTTTGGAGGGAGATTCCCCTTCCAACCACTAACTCCCTGCCCCTGTCATCATCAGATGCCTGAAACTCTTCAATAAAGGTAAGTAAATGTATATATATACACTACATAGTTTTTTATTATTTAGTATGTCAATATTTTTGGGTGGAACGGATTAATTGTATTTACATTATTTCTTATGGGAAAAAAGGTTTCGAATTTCGTAAATTTCGTGTTAAGTAATAGCTCCTGGAATGGATTAATTACGATAGTCGAGGGACCACTGTACTCAAGTTTCTTGTATTCATTGTAACTCATCTAATGACCATATGTACTGTTATTGCCTTATTAGTCTCAAGTTAATTTTAAGTTTGCCCGAAATGCTCTGTATATAAAGGGGCTTTAGGCATGTACACCCAACTAAAGTGGACCCCTGCCATTTGAACACTCCAAAACTCACCCTCATTTCAGAATGCTGTTCAAGTGCTGTAACCAAACGAATTTATTCCCATAAGGAATGATGTAAATTAGAGTAGTCCATGTCAGACCCCCAAAAATACACTTATAAAAGCATTTAAAAAAATACACTTACATAAAAGGGTGAGTTTTGGAGTGTTCGAATGGCGGGGGTCCACTGTAGTATTATACAGTGGACCCCCGGAAAACATAATTAATCCGTTCCAGAGGGTTTTATGTAAACCGAAAATATCGTACTCCGAATCTATTTTCCCCATAAGAAATAATGGAAATTCAATTAATCCGTTCCAGACACCCAAAATTATTAAAATAAATATTTTTTACACATTAACTTACACAGTACATGTATATATATATTACAACTAATACATACAACAGTGTATTAACCCTTTCGAGGTTGGTGCCGTAATAGTACGTTTTACGAGCAGGGGTTGGTGCCGTACTAGTACGTGTAAATTCTAGCGGCTTCAAATTAAGCAGGAAATGGCTGGTAGGCCTACATATGAAAGAATGGGTCTATGTGGTCAGTGTGCGCAGTATAAAAAAAATCCTGCACTATACACTGCATAATGAGAAAAAAAAAACTCTGACCGTTTTTTTTGTTTAAAACAGCGATTTTGCAGTCTATTTTCGTATGATATTTATTGATGTATTCTCGTTTTCTTGGTCTCATGTGATAGAATGGAAGATATATTACAGATATAGAGATGATTTTGATTTGTTTGACAATGACAAGTACCTTGAAATTGAGCTCAAAGTAGCAAAAATGTTCGATTTTCGCCGATGTTCAAGAGTAAATAAATCACACCATGCGTCCAATACACATCAACTGGTGAGTCTAATACTCTTGCACAAGTGCGGTGATATTATTTATACCATTTTTTACAATGATGCAGTTGTATACATAACAGTAAATCTTCTATTTTTTGAAAATAAAAATTCAAAATGGAAAGCAAAAGTAATGTAAGAAGGGCCTGGTGACGTGACTAATGAACAGAGAAGATGTTATTTTAGTGCCAGGAATGTCTGCCTTGTTTATTCTGGACCCTATTTTGAAATTGACATCGTTTGAAATTTGTGTGAAATTGGCCAAATTGTCATTTTCTGACCACTATTTTGGGTAGTTTAAATTGGTAAATAGGCAGTTTGTTGTACTCAATCTATATAAGAAATGGAGTTCTAGCTAAATATCTATGATTTTAGTGGACTGGAACATTGGAATTGGCCAAAAATAGGGCTCAAAGTGGGTGAAATCGCCGATGCGTAAACATTTTCGAGACCGATAACTTCGCGAGAGCATAATTCCGTACGTTTTCATTCAAATTTCAAACTTTTGGTGTCGTTATGATCGGAAAAAGATTCTCTATCATTTCATAAGAAAAAAATTATATTTTTTTTTTCCAAAAATTTTTCGACCCTAAGAACGTGTTTCCGAGAAGGCCTGTCGTCCCCCAAAGGGTTAACTTCACACTTACCTTTATTGAAGAGTTGTTGATGTGTGGAAGATGGGAGGAGGGGGGAGGAAGGAGTAGTATGCTATTGTTTGGAAGGGGAATCCTCTTCCAATAACACTGCAGGTACCAAGTCCTTTTCTGGGGTTACTGACCTTTTTCTTTTAACCCGTTGACTGTCGCAACCCCTAATCCTGAGTGCTCTCCTGTTGTCGCAAAATTTAAAAAAAAAAAAAAATGATTTTTTCTTATGAAATGATAGAGAATCTTTTTCCGATGGTAATGACACCAAAAGTATGAAATTTGATGGAAAACTTATGGAATTACGCTCTCGCGAAGTTAGTGATCTCGGCGATATATATGCATCGGCAATTTCGCCGACTTTGAGCCCTATTTTCGGCCAATTCCATTGTTCCAGTCGACCAAACTCATAGCTATTTCTTTAGAACTCCATTTGTTCTATCGATTGAGTACAAGAAACCACCACTTTACCGATTTCAATTACCCAATAAAGTGGTCATTGGCAATTTGGCCAATTTCATGCAAAATAGAAAAGTTGTCAATTTAAAATTATTGGTCAAGTTATTCCAGTCTACGAAAAGGGTTATGTACACTTAAAAGTGTATGTTTCTCATTGTATATATGATGAAATTTTACTTTAATCTCCATTTTATGGATTAAATTATTCTTGACTGGTGGTAAACAAGTTACATGCAGCCTTAATTAATATGTTAAATAAAAAATAAATAAAAGCAGGCACGAAATCCATTTTGGTCATTCAGCAAAATGGTAATTGAACATTCATGGCAGGAATTTTTTTAACTTGTCATGTATTACAAACATTCAAAGTGAAAAGAATATAGTACTAAAATGCATATACTTTTTCCTACGGTGCTTGTAGCGCAGCTGGTGGTGAGTGTGGTGGTGAGTGTGGTGGTGAGTGTGGTGGTGATTGAGGTGGTGAATGTGGTGGTGAGTGTGGTGGTGAGTGTGGTGATGCTGTGTTTGCATCTCCAGTGATGCTGTGTTTGCATCTCCAGTGATGCTGTGTTTACATCTCCAGTGATGCTGTGTTTACATCTCCAGTGATGCTGTGTTTACTTCTCCAGCTATGATGTGTTTACTTCTCCAGCTATGATGTGTTTCATCTTCTACTTTTATCTCTACCAACTTGAGAATAAAACTAATTATGCGCATGTTGATACTGAACCAGACAAAGATGGTGAGGAAGTAAATGGAACTGACCTCACCATGTTACTGGTATTGTTTCTGACGTGATAATGACGTGACTCAGACAGGAGGTCACCACCACTGCCTCTCATCACCACTGTCTCACCACCACTGCCTCTCACCACCACTGCCTCTCATCTCCACTGCCTGTCACTACCACTGCCTCTCACCACCACTGCCTCTCATCACCACTGCCTCTCACCACCACTGCCTAATACATATTTTAAGAAAAAGAGGATAAATAAGTATACAAGATATGATGTAGGGCGTAATGACAGTAGTTTGTTGGACTACGTATTGGTAGATAAAAGACTGTTGAGTAGACTTCAGGATGTACATGTTTATAGAGGGGCCACAGATATATCAGATCACTTTTTAGCAAAATAGGGTCCAGAATAAACAATGCAGACATTCCTGGCACTAAAATAAGATGTTATCTGTTCATTAGTCACGTCTTTAGGCCCCTCTTATATTACTCTTGCTTTCTATTTTCATTTTTTATTCACACAAAAAAATAGAAGATTTACCGTTATGCAGACTATTGCATTATTGTAAAAATGGTATAAATAATATCAGTGCACTTGTGAAAGAATATTAGACTCACCAATTGATGTGTATTGGACGAGTGGCGTGATTTGTTTACTCTTGAACATTTGCAAAAATCAAACATTTTCCTTACTTTGAGCTCAATTTCAAGGTCGTTTTCATAATGAAACTAATCAAAATCATCTATATTTCTGTAGTATGTTTTCCATTCTATCAAATGAGACCATAAAACAGAGAATACAACCATAAATACTATACGAAAATACACCTCAAAGAAGGCGTTTTAATCCAAAAACATGGTCGGAGTTTTTTTCCTCTTATTATGCACTGCATGCTGCAGGATTTTTTTTATACAGCGTACACTGACCACACAGACCCATTCTCTCATATGTGGGCCTACCAGCTTTCTCCCGCTTGATTTAAAGCCGCTAGAATTTGTGAGTATATATACATCTGAAACAGTGGCTCGTAATAAGGTATATATACGACCGAAACAGTCAAAAGGTTAATGTCACTAGGACCAGGTTGAGAGTCACTGGACCCCTCTCTAACCAAAAATCTGTCCAGGGAGCTCTGTGTGTGGCGTTTCTTTAAAACTTCCCTGAAATGGGACACCACATTGTCATTGTACATGTTGCCAGCACTGCCTGCAACAGCATGGTTAGGGTGATATTCATCCATAAAGCCTTGCACCCTGCTCCACATTCCACAAATCTCCTTAATCATTGAAGAAGGCACCTTCCTCCATCTCTGTTCCTCCTCCTCCTCTGAACCATTTTCCTGAACTGTGGTCTGTTGTTGCTGTTGCAGATGAAGCTCTTGCAGATCTTCAGTGGTTATCTCTTCATTGTCCTCCTCCTCCAACTGTTCCACATCCTGGGTACTAACATCCAACCCCATGGACTTGCCCAGTGCCACAATGTCTTCCACAACAGGCTCAGGCTCCTGAGGCTCATCCCCAAAACCTTCAAAATCCCTCTTTGGGACACAGTCTGGTCACAATTTTCTCCAGGCAGAGTTCAAAGTCCTGGTAGTCACTTCCTTCCAAGCCTTACCTATAAGGTTTACACAATGCAGGATAATGAAATGATCTTTCCAAAAGTCTTTTAGGGTCAAATTAATGTCTGTGGTCACTTCAAAGCACTTTTGAAACATTGCTTTTTGTGTAGAGTTTTTAAAGTTTGAAATGACCTGCTGGTCCATGGGCTGGAGGAGAGGAGTGGTATTAGGGGGCAAGAACTTCACTTTGATGAACTTACAGTCCTGCACAATTTCCTCTGCCAAGTCTCGAGGATGACAAGGAGCATTGTCCATTATCAGGAGGCACTTAAGTGGCAAATTATTTTCCTCAAGATATTTCTTCACACTGGGGCCAAACACTTCGTGGAACCAATTAAAGAAAATTTCCATAGTGACCCATGCCTTATTGTTAGACTTCCACATCACACACAAATTAGCCTTGGCGACACTGCATCTCTTAAACGCTCGTGGATTTTCAGAGTGATACACCAGTAAAGGCATCACTTTGAAATGCCCACTAGCATTAGCACACAGCATAAGAGTTAGCCTGTCTTTCATAGGCTTGTGTCCTGGCAGTGCCTTTTCCTCCTGTGTAATGAAGGTTCTGTTTGGCATTTTCTTCCAAAACTGGCCTGTTTTGTTACAATTAAACACTTGTTGGGGTTTGAATTCTTCAGCCTCTATGTACCCCTTGAATTCCTTCACATAATTTTCAGCCGCACTTTTGTCAGAACTGGCTGCCTCACCATGCCTTATCACACTATGTATGGCACTACGCTTCTTAAATCTGTCAAACCAGCCTTTGCTGGCTTTAAATTTGTTCACTTCAGCACTTGTTGCAGGCATTTTCTTGATGAGATCATCGTGCAACTGCCTTGCTTTTTCAGATATTATCGCCTGCGTAACACTATCTCATGCTAATTGTTTCTCGTTGATCCACACCAACAACAAACCAGCACTTGCGATCTCTGTTTTGTGATCATATTTGCACCTTTTGCAACAACAGCTTCCTTGATTTGATTTGCCTTGGCCAGAATGGTCGCGATGGTTGAATAGGGTTTGCCATAGAGCCTGGCCAGCTCAGCCACACGCACTCCACTTTCATATTTTGCAATGATCTCCTTCTTCAGTTCTACCGTATTTCTCACTTTCCTTACCACAGGGCTGGCACTAGGAGCTTTCTTTGGACCCATGGTGGCTTATTTAGCAGTTGCAGGCACTAAAAACAGTGGAAAAATGACAAAATGTATGGTATGAATGCGTGGGTAGCGGGGGTGGCGGTCACTCGCTGGTAAAGAATGGAACACTGCCATCCCAGGGCACGTGTACGTGTCCAAGACGAATATCGTTTTCCGAGCGGATCATCGTTTACCGAACCATTATTTTTATGGAAAAATGTTGTTTTTTCCGAATTTTATGTAATTCGACGCCATCGTAATCCGGGGGTCCACTGTACTACTTTGTACATACATGTACCATGTCAAAATAAAATTTATTATTATAATAATAATAATAATAATAATAGTTTATTTGGACATAATAGAAAGTTGTGCAAGGTATTATAGTCGTGTGGTGTACATGCCAAAAGCCCCTTGTATGCAGAGCATTATGGGCAAACTTAAAATTAACTTAAGATTACTTAGTCTATACCAGATTAAATGGTAAAATTTACATTAAACAATTGAGTATTTAATCAATGAAATTTGAACATTACAATTTTGAAGCATTACAGTTTTATAATAGAACAAAATAATTAATTTACTATATGTAGTATTACAATTTGTCAAATCAAATCATATTATTAGTGGAGATGAATTTGTTTTGGGACTTGACGAGCTATTGGAGTGTGAGCAAGGTAATATTTTGGGAAGGGATTCAGGGATACTGGTTAGCAGGACTTGAGTCCTGGAGGTGGTAGGTACAATGCCTGCACTTTAACCCTTTCGGGGTCGGTGCCGTACTAGTACGTTTTACAAGCAGGGGTTGGTGCCGTACTAGTACGCGTATATTCTAGCGGCTTCAAATCGAGGGGGAGAAAGCTGTTAAGCCTGCATATGATAGAATGGGTCTATGTGATAAGTGTGCGCAGTAGGAAAAAATCTATGCACCCACATTGCATTGTGGGAGTGGTAATTCAGTGCACCTTTGTCACCAAGCCATGCTGTAAGTAATACCTCACTCCCTCAGTGTGAGTGGTAGGGAAGGCAGTGGGGGGAGTGGGGAAGACAGTGGGGTGAGTGGGGAATACAGTGGGGGAAGTGGGGAAGACAGTGAGGGAGTGGGGAAGGCAGTGGGGGAGTGGGAAGGTGGGAAAGACAGTGGGGTGGGTGGGGAAGACAGTGGGGTGGGTGGGGAAGACAGTGGGGGTGGGGAAGAGAGTGGGGTGGGTGGGGAAGGCAGTGGGGAAGACAGTGGGGAAAAGCTGGCTGGCTGGCTGGCTGGCTGGCTGGCTGGCTGGCAGGCAGGCAGGCAGGCTGGCTGACCAGCTGGCTGGCTAGCTAGCTGGCTCTGTCACACAGGTACACATAAATACATAAAGTAAATAACCGAGGATAAATACATAGTGTAAATTACAGAGGATAAATACATAGTGTAAATTACCTAGGATAGCCCAAAAATTCCAGGAGGGAGGGAGGCAGGGATAGTGGCAGGGGTTGAGGCAGGAAGGCAAAGGCAGTATTCCTCATTTGTCAAATGTCATCACTCTTGATAAGATGAGGCTAACCCCTGGCTGGCTGGCAGGGAGGCATGCAGGGAGGGTGGGAGGGAGGCAGGGAGGAAGGGAGGCAGGGGTTGAGGCAGTGTTCCTCATTTGTCAAATGTCATCACTCTTGATAAGATGAGGCTAACCCTTGGCTGGCTGGCAGGGAGGCAGGCAGGGAGGGTGGGAGGAAGGCAGAGAGAGTGGCAGGGAGGGAGAGAGGCAGGGGTTGAGGCAGGAAGGCGAAGGCATCAAATGTCAACAGTAATTAGTTTAGCAGCTAATAAACAAGATAAGAAGACCCTCACCCCTCTTCAAATGTCACTTTTGTAATTAGATTACTGATATGACTGACATTTACACATTCCTTCAATAATAATAATAATAATAATAATAATAATAATAATTTTTATTATTATTATTATTATATTCTCACGTGTATCCTAGGTAATTTACACTATGTATAATTGTATTTATGTGTTCCTGTGAGATAGACACACAGCCAGCCAGCCAGACAGCCGGCTGACCATCCATGCAACCAGCTATTCAGCCAGCCAGACAACTGGTCAGCAAGCAAGCCAGCCAGCCAGCTGGCTAGCTGGTAAGCCAGCCAGCCGACTGGCCATCCATCCAGCCAACTGGTCAGCTAGCCAGCCAGCCAGCCAACTGGTCAGCAAGCCAGCCGGCTAGCTGGTCAGCAAGCCAGCCGGCTAGCTGGTCAGCAAGCCAGCTGGTCAGCAAGCCAGCCGGCTAGCTGGTCAGCCAGCAAGCCAGCCAGTCGACTGGCCATCCATCCAGCCAGCTGTTCAGCCATCCAGCTGGTCAGCTAGCCAGCCAGCCAGCCAGCTGGTCAGCTAGCCAGCCAGCTGGTCAGCTAGCCAGCAAGCTGATCAGCAAGCCAGCTGCTCAGCCAGCCAGCTGGTCAGCCAGCCAGCCAGCCAGCTGGTCAGCCAGCCAGCCAGCCAGCTGGTCAGCCAGCCAGCCAGCCAGCTGGTCAGCCAGTCAGCCAGCAGTTATTGTGTAGTATACAAGGAGTGTATATATACAAAATATGGTTTATATTGGTCTCACAGGACATAAAAGTTACTTGAAAAAATAAAATATTAAAAAATAAAAGAAAAAAGTAGAAACAAAATAAATAAACTATTACTGGCCAACTGGAAGTCACCGATGTTGCTGTCAGCGGTTCAATTTTGGTCAACTTGAAGCCTCCATATCTCCGTAAGTATTGATCGCAAAATTTTTTTGTTTAGCCATTTAGATTTAGAAAACAAAACTCTATCATTTCATAAGATAAAATAATTTATTTTTTTCCCGAATATTTTTCGACCCTATGAACACGTTTCCGAGAAGGCCTGTCGACCCCCAAAGGGTTAAAGGAGGGGTTTGGGATATTTGCTGTTGGGAGTGACATCTGAACTGTGCACCTCTGCAAACACAGTGATTATTTGTGAATGATGGTGAAAGTGTTTCTTTCTTTTTTGGGTCACCAAAGACAGCCAGCATGTTAAAAAAAAAATAATGATCATCTCGTTTTCCAAATTTAACTGTACCAACACTATACTATGCATAAAATCATTCAACCAGTTTGAAACTACAGTAGAACCCCCATATCCGAAGGGAATATGTTCCAAGGACCAGCTGTGGATACAGAAATTGCGGATAGTAGCAAACCCTATACAGTCAACCCTCCGTTTTCGTGTATCTCTGTTTTCGTGTGTTTCAGTTTTCGTGCAGTTTTTTCGGGGAAATTTTACCTCCGTTTTCGTTGATTACCTCCGTTTTCATGCTTGGTATGGAACCTGTCCACCAGTGCCCCGCACATACAAAGCCCGCTAGACCGCCACCAACACACATTGTCATGCAGTGTAGCATTGTTTATGCTTGAGTGAACATCATCCCAGGAGTTCATACAAAACATTTATTAACAATTCATTGTTTTTGGCCCTTGATTATTGTGTGTGACTACTAAATAACCTACCATGGGCCCAAAGAAAGCTACTAGTGCCAGTCCTTTGGTAAAGAAAGTGAGAAACACGATGCAATTTAAGAGTGTAGCATGCATGCAGGGAGTGTACATGCATGCAGGAGTGTCAGCATGCAGGGAGTGTAGCATGCATGCGGATGTCATGCATGCAGGGAGTGTAGCATGCATGCAGGGAGTGTAGCATGCATGCAGGAGTGTAGCATGCATGCAGGAGTGTAGCATGCATGCAGGGATGTAGCATGCATGCAGGGCGTGTAGCATGCATGCAGGGAGTGTAGCATGCATGCAGGGAGTGTAGCATGCATGCAGGGAGTGTAGCATGCATGCAGGGAGTGTAGCATGCATGCAGGGAGTGTAGCATGCATGCAGGGAGTGTAGCATGCATGCAGGGAGTGTAGCATGCATGCAGGGAGTGTAGCATGCATGCAGGGAGTGTAGCATGCATGGAGTGCATGCATGCAGGAGTGTAGCATGCATGCAGGGAGTGTAGCATGCATGCAGGGAGTGTAGCATGCATGCAGGGAGTGTAGCATGCATGCAGGGAGTGTAGCATGCATGCAGGAGTGTAGCATGCATGCAGGGAGTGTAGCATGCATGCAGGGAGTGTAGCATGCATGCAGGAGTGTAGCATGCATGCAGGGAGTGTAGCATGCAGAGAGTGCATGCATGGGAGTGTAGCATGCATGCAGGGAGTGTAGCATGCAGAGTGTACAGGGAGTGTAGCATGCATGCAGGAGTGTAGCATGCATGCAGGGAGTGTAGCATGCATGCAGGGAGTGTAGCATGCATGCAGGAGGTAGCAGGGCAGGAGTAGCATGCATGCAGGGAGTGTAGCATGCATGCAGGAGTGTAGCATGCATGCAGGGAGTGTAGCATGCATGCAGGGAGTGTAGCATGCATGCAGGGAGTGTAGCATGCATGCAGGGAGTGTAGCATGCATGCAGGGAGTGTAGCATGCATGCAGGGAGTGTAGCATGATGCAGGGAGTGTAGCATGCATGCAGGGAGTGTAGCATGCATGCAGGGAGTGTAGCATGCATGCAGGGAGTGTAATAATAATAATAATAAATAATAATAATAATAATAATTTTTATTTCAATGCATGTTACAAGTGTACAATGTTATTGGTAGTTACAAATATAATACAATTATAAAACTGTAATGCAAGGAGAGCCACTGGCATGCCATGGCATTAGGGGCAGTTTATTCTAGAGACTTATTCACTAAGTACTTAATGCTAAAGAAATTGATTGAGTTTATTCTAGTTCTATATTATTTAAATTATTAAATGGTTATACATACTATTTAACCCTTTCAGGGTCGAGACCTCAATTCTTAACTCTCTCTCAGGGTCGAGAAATTTTCAAAAAAAAAAAAAATTATTTTTTCTTATGAAATAATAGTTTTTTTTTTTTAAATCTAATAGGCTAAAAAAAATATTTTTGCGATCAATAGTTACCGAGATATAGAGGCTTGAAGGTGACAGAAAGTGAACCGCTTACGGCAACATCGCCAACTGCCTGTCACCCGGTAATAGTTTATTTATTTTTTTTATACTTTTTTCTTTTATTTTTTAACATTTTGTTTTGTCAAGTATCTTTTATGTCCTGTGAGACCAATATAAACAATATTTTGTATATATACACTCCTTGTATACTACACAATAACTGCTGACCAGCTGGCTGGATGGATGTCCAGCCGGCTGGCTGGCTGGTGGCTGACCAGCTAGCCGGCTGGTTGGCTGGCAGGCTGGCTGACCAGCTGGCTAGCTGACCAGCTGGCTGGCTGGCTGAACAGCTGGTTGCATGGATGGCCAGCCGGCTGGCTGAATGGCTGACCAGCTAGCCGGCTGGCTGAATTGCTGGCAGGCTGGCTGACCAGCTGGCTGGCTGGCTAGCTGACCAGCTGGCTGGCTGACTGGCTATCTGACTGACTGGCTATCTGACTGACTGGCTATCTGACTGACTGGCTGGCTGGCTGACTGGCTGGCTGGCTGACTGGCTATCTGACTGACTGGCTGGCTGACTTGCTATCTGACTGACTGGCTGGCTGGCTGGCTATCTGACTGACTGGCTGGCTGGCTGACTGGCTATCTGACTGACTGGCTGGCTGACTTGCTATCTGACTGACTGGCTGGCTGGCTGACTGGCTATCTGACTGACTGGCTGAATGGCTGACCAGCTAGCCGGCTGGCTGAATGGCTGGCAGGCTGGCTGACCAGCTGGCTGGCTGACTGGCTATCTGACTGACTGGCTATCTGACTGACTGGCTGGCTGGCTGACTGGCTGGCTGGCTGACTGGCTATCTGACTGACTGGCTGGCTGACTTGCTATCTGACTGACTGACTGGCTGGCTGGCTGACTGGCTATCTGACTGACTGGCTGGCTGGCTGGCTGGCTGACTGGCTATCTGACTGACTGGCTGGCTGACTGGCTATCTGACTGACTGGCTGGCTGACTGGCTATCTGACTGACTGGCTGTCTCAATCTCACAGGAACACATAAATACAATTATACATAGTGTAAATTACCTAGGATACACGGGAGAATATAATAATAATAATAATAATAATAATAATAATAATAATAATAATAATATAATAATAATAATAATAATAATAATAATAAAATAAAAATTATTATTATTGAAGCAGTGACATTGATGAGGGGTGAGGGTCCTGTTATCTTATTATTATCAGCTAAACTAATTAGTGATGACATTAGATGAGGTACACTGCCTTCGCCTGCCCGCCTCCCTCCCTGCCTGGCTCCCTGCCTCCCTCCCTGCCTGGCTCCCTGCCTCCCTCCTTGCCTCCCTCCCTGCCTGGCTCCCTGCCTGGCTCCCTGCCTCCCTCCCTGCCTCCCTCCCTGCCTGGCTCCCTGCCTCCCTCCCTGCCTGGCTCCCTGCCAGCCAGGGGTGACTGGTTAGCCTCGGCTTATCACCAAACTAATGAGTGATGACATTTGACAAATGAGGGTTCAATGCCTTCTCTTTATTTGTTTTCACTGTTTTATCTGCCTGTCTGTCTGTTTCTCTCTCTGTCTCTCTTTCTGTCTCTCTCTCTCTTTCTGTCTGTCTGTCTCAGAGGCAGTCACTAGTGAACCAACATTGCCACATCTGAGTCGATACATATTATTTGACAGTCTGGATTTTTTGGGGTTATCCTAGGTAATTTACACTATGTATAATTGTATTTATGTGTACCTGTGTGACAGACAGACAGACAAACAGACAGACAGACAGACAGACAGACAGACAGCCAGCCAGCCCCAGCCAACCCCAGCCAGCCAGCCCCAGCCTGCCACAGCCAGCCCCAGCCAGCCAGCCTGCCAGCCCCAGCCAGCCAGCCTGCCAGCCCCAGCCAGACAGCCTGCCAGCACCAGCCAGCCAGCCCCAGCCAGCCACAGCCAGCCAGCCAGCCCCAGCTAGCGATCCCCAGCCAGCCATCAAGCCAGCTAGCCTGCCAGCCCCAGCCAGCAACAGAAAGAAAGCCCGCCAGCAAGCCAGCCAGCCAGCCAGCCACAGCCAGCCAGCCAGCCAGCCAGCCACAGCCAGCCAGCCCTAGCTAGCCAGCCCCAGCTAGCCAGCCAGCCAGCCCCAGCCAGCCCCAGCCAGCCAGCCAGCCAATGTTGTTTACACAAACCCCACTGCCTTCCCCACCCTTCCCACTGCCTTACCCCCCTCCCCACTGCCTTCCCCACCACTCACACTGCTGGAGTGAGGTATTCCTTACCACATGGCTTGGTGACAAATGCGCACTGAATTACCACTCCCACAATGCAATGCGGGTGCATAGATTTTTTTCCTACTGCGCACACTTACCACATACACCCATTCTATCACATGCAGGCTTACCAGCTCTCTCCCCCTCGATTTGAAGCCACTAGAATTTATGCATACTAGTACGTCAAACGCCCTGGCGTGTAAGCCGTACTAGTACGTCAAAAACCCTGAAAGGGTTAAAGACAATACAAGAGAAATTGGTTGAGTTTAATCTAGTTGTAGAATTTATTTCAAATTACAGTATGTTGATGCTATACTAGTATAATAACAATACTAGAAATAGTTTTTAGAGTTTCATCTAGGTATATATTTTATTTCAAATTAAGAAAATGATGATACTATAAAATTTTAAATGACAATATGATGATATGAGATTGCAACAAGTGTTAAGGAGGATGAACATATCAAAATGAGATCTTCTTAAGTAAAATAATATTGGGTTTGGAAGTTTGTTACAGTATGAGTATTTAGTATAGGGTGAGTAGGTGACTTTTGAGAAGAGTCTTGAATTGATTTTCCGACAAGGTTAACTTGATATTTACTGGTAATGAATTCCAGATTTTGGGGCCCTTTATGTGCATAGAATTTTTACATTGGTTAGTATGGACTCGGGGTATGTCAAATAGTGATCTGTGTCTTGTGTCATGTTCGTGGGACCTATTAAAGTTGTTGAGGAGAATTCTGAGCGCAGGGTTAATATTAGCATGTAGAGTTTTATGTATGTAGAAGGCACATGAATAGGTATGAATATTTTTTATGGTGAGTAGTTTTAAGGTTCTGAATATAGGTGGAGTATGCTGTCTAGAGTGGGAATTTATATCATCCTGACTGCAGCCTTTTGCTGGGTTATGAGTGGTCTAAGGTGATTTAATGTTGTTGAGCCCCATGCACAGATTCCATAGGTGAGATAAGGGTAGATAAGAGAATGATATAGTGCAATGAGAGCTGGTTGAGGCACATAATAGCGTATCTTAGATAATATACCTACTGTCCTTGAGATTTTCTTGGAAATTTGTTGTATGTGTGTTTGGAATTTAAGACTACTGTCAAGGTGGATTCCTAGGAATTTTCCCTCTGTGAGCCTTGTGATGGGTGAACCATTTAGCGTTATGTTAAGTGGAACATTTGTAGCTTTGTTTCCAAACTGAATGTAGTAGGTCTTGTCTGTATTGAAGTAAGCTTATTTGTCATCATCCATGTTGATATTTTCTGTAATTCGGCATTAACTGTGTTGGCTAGTACGACTGGATTTGGGTGAGAGAAGACATATGTTGTGTCATCTGCAAACAAAATGGGTTTGAGTAGTTGTGATGCATTCGGTAGGTCATTTATGTAAATGAGGAATAGGAGTGGCCCCAGGACACTACCTTGAGGACACCGACTGTAATTTGTTGTGTGGAAGAGTTCTCTCCATTTGTGTTCACGTACTGACTTCTGTTGCTAAGGTACGACTTTAGGTAGTTGAGGGGTGCCCCTAATACCATAGTGCGCTAGTTTTGTGAGCAATAAATCATGGTCGACTGTATCAAATGCTTTGCGTAGGTCTATGAAGATTCCCAGCGGAACCTCTTTCTTCTCAAGTGCGGTGTATATTAACTCTAACATGTGTGTTATAGCATCGTTTGTGCTCTTGTTGGTCCTGAATCCAAATTGACAGGGGTTTAGTACATTGTGTGAGACGAGGTAGGAATAGATCTGTTTATGAATTAATTTTTCGAAGATTTTAGAAAGCAGTGGTAAATTTGAGATTGGTCTGTAATTGTTCAAGTCAGTTTGGTCAGTTTGGCATGCAGAGTGTAGCATGCATGCAGGGAGTGTAGCATGCATGCAGGGAGTGTAGCATGCATGCAGGGAGTGTAGCATGCATGCAGGGAGTGTAGCATGCATGCAGGGAGTGTAGCATGCATGCAGGGAGTGTAGCATGCATGCAGGGAATGTAGCAGGTATGCAGGGAGTGTAGCAGGTATGCAGGGAATGTAGCAGGTATGCAGGGAGTGTAGCAGGTATGCAGGGAGTGTAGCAGGTATGCAGGGAGTGTAGCAGGTATGCAGGGAGTGTAGCAAGTATGCAGGGAGTGTAGCAGGCAGAGAGGGATTGTAGCAGGCAGGGAGTGTAGCAGGCAGGGAGGGAGTGTAGCAGGCAGGGAGGGAGTGTAACAAGCAGGGAGGGAGTGTAGCAGGCAGGGAGTGTAGCAGGCAGGGAGGGAGTGTAGCAGGCATACAGGGAAGTGACCCCGGATAAGGACTTGGTACCTAAATTCCTTATGGAAGGGGATTCCCCTTCCAAACAATAGCCTCTCTTCCCTCTCCCCTCCTCCCTCTCTTCCATCCAACAACATCAGTCTTCAATAAAGGTAAGTGTCACATTGAGTTCATTCATTTGTGCATGTAAATCTATCTTTAAGGCCCCCCCCAATTTTTTTTTTTTTTCAAACTTCTGGGTTTCTGGAACGGATTAATTGAATTTCCATTATTTCTTATGGGGAAAGTGGTTTCAGTTTTCGTGTGTTTCAGTTTTAGTTGATCCCTCAGGAACGGATTAAGCACGAAAACAGAGGGTTGACTGTATATAAGTCCTATACATACCTATTATAAAGTTTAATTGATAAATTATGCACAATAAGTGGAGAATTATCACTTTTTCACTGATGGGAAGCACTTCATGGCTCTTCTTAGACTTTGAAGAACTGTCAGCTTCTCTACTTTTGTGCTTTGGGGCCATAATTATGCAAAATTAAGAGGCATTTTTGGGCCACAACAAATTGTGGATAACTGGATCCGTGGATACCGAATCAGTGGATACGGGGCTTCTATTGTACTCAAGATATCCCAGTTAACTTACACACTTAAAATTGTACTCTTGTAATTCAGCCTCTCCTCACTTAGTGACATACTCGTTTACTGACACCTTGGACTTATGACGGGCTCTCTGACCAGTATGCATACCTAAATAATGTATATTAGAGCTGATTTCCTCTACAGTCAACCCTCCGTTTTCGTGCATAATCCGTTCCTGAGGGATGCACTAAAACTGAAACACACGAAAACTGAAACCATTTTCCCCATAAGAAATAATATAAATTCAATTAATCCGTTTCAGACACCCAGAAGTATTAACAAAAAATATTTTTTTAGAGATTAAATATAGATTTACATACAGAAAAGAATGACAAATAAATATAAAGCACTAATAACATGTATAAATGAACATTTAACATCACAGAGGCCTGGTCACAGACCGGGCCGCGGGGGGCGTTGACCCCTGGAATTCTCTCCAGGTAGACTCCAGGTATACACTTACCTTTATTGGCGACTCTTGTTGGTGTATGGAAGAAGGAGAGGAGGAGAGAGGGAGGCGAATTTATTGTTGGGAGGCAGGACAAAATGCTTCAATTTGACACTAATATCAGCTCTACGGCTTATTTATCTATCACAATTCATCTAATATGACATAATAAACAATATAAATAACATAAAAATCTGATATACACTCTAGAATGAATAAAATATGTACGTATGTCATTACAAATGAGGTGGTGGGGAGGACGGTGGTGGCGAGCATACTTGGTCCAGCTATGAAAACATCTTCCCATTCTTTCCTACTTCAGACGTATAAGAGAAAACGGAGTTTGTAATGCTAACTGCATTAGATCACTTCTTTCCTGTCGGCTTCACGGAGTGAACAGAAATCATTCCTGTCCAGGCTGGTAACAGCAACAACAACAACTGGTTTGTTGACAAAACTCCCGAACCTTGTACACTCTCATTCTCTCTCGTTTATTCATTTAATCTTGTTTACTCACCTCTCACTCTACATTAAGACTGCCTCTTACCACCACTGCCTCTCATCACCACTGCCTCTAACACTGCCTCAACCAACAAACAAGCACCACTGCCTCTCATCACTGCCTCTACCACCACTTCTTTCCAGTCAGCTTCACGGAGTGAACAGAAATCATTCCTGTCCAGGCTGGTAACAGCAACACCAACTGGTTTGTTGGCGTATGAGAGAGGCAGGAGAGTTTGGAGGCAGGACAAGATAGCTCTTCAATACGACACTAATATAAACTCTACAGCTTATTTATCTATCACAATTCATCTAATATGACAATAAACAATATTAATAACATAGAAACATGATACATACTCTAGAATGAATAAAATATGTCATGTATGAGAGAACTGGCAGTAGTGTTGTTGTTGGGTATATGGGCCACTGCTGGTGGAGGTCGGCGGCAGCAGCAGGCCGCCACCAGCTCTATTCACACACTGTACAATTTATAAATAAGAAATATTTACACTTAAATTTATAAATAAATATTTACACTTTAATTTATAAATAAATATTTACACTTTAATTTATAAATAAGAAATATTCACACTTCTATAAATAAGAAAGATTTACACTTACCTTGGAGGAGATGTTGGCAGAGGGCAGGATGTAGACTTCAGGATGTACATGTTTATAGAGGGGCCACAGATATATCAGATCACTTTTTAGTTATAGCTACAGTGGGAGTAAAAGGTAGATGGGATACAAGAAAAATAGAAGCAGTAAGAGAGAGGTGAAGGTTTATAAACTAAAAGAGGAGGCAGTTAGGGTAAGATATAAACAACTACTGGAGGACAGATGGGCTAGTGAGAGTGTAGGCAATGGGGTCGAAGATGTATGGGGTAGATTTAAAAATGTAGTGTTAGAGTGTTCAGCAGAAGTTTGTTGCTACAGGCGAGTGGGTGCGGGAGGGAAGAAGAGCGATTGGTGGAATGATGATGTAAAGAGAGTGGTAAGGGAGAAAAGTTAGCATATGAGAGGTTTTTACAAAGTAGAAGTGATGCAAGGAGGGAAGAGTATATGGAGAGAAAAAGAGAGGTTAAGAGAGTGGTGAAGCAATATAAAAAGAGAGCAAATGAGAGAGTGGGTGAGATGTTATCAACAAATTTTGTTAAAAATAAGAAAAAGTTTTGGAGTGAGATTAATAAGTTGAGGAAGCCTAGGGAACAAATGGATTTGACAGTTAAAAATAGGAGAGGAGAGTTATTAAATGGAAAGTTAGAGGTATTGGGAAGATGGAGGGAATATTTTGAGGAGTTGTTAAATGTTGATGAAGACAGGGAAGCTGTGATTTCGTGTATAGGGCAAGGAGGAATAACATCTTGTAGGAGTGTGGAAGAGCCAGTTGTGAGTGTGGGGGAAGTTCGTGAGGCAGTGGGTAGAATGAAAGGGGGTAAGGCAGCTGGGATTGATGGGATAAAGATAGAAATGTTAAAAGCAGGTGGGGATATATACACACACATCCCGCACATATAAAAGGGAGGAGCTTACGACGACGTTTCGGCCCGACTTGGACCATTTACAAAGTCGGGCCGAAACGTCGTTGTAAGCTCCTCCCTTTTATATGTGCGGGTTGTGTGTGTATTGTTCCAGTCACGGTATTGTGCCTATTTTGTTATTTAGGTGGGGATATAGTTTTGGAGTGGTTGGTGCTATTATTTAATAAATGTATGGAAGAGGGTAAGGTACCTAGGGATTGGCAGAGAGCGTGTATTGTTCCTTTGTATAAAGGCAAAGGGGACAAAAGAGAGTGCAAAAATTATAGGGGAATAAGTCTGTTGAGTGTACCTGGTAAAGTGTATGGTAGAGTTATTATTGAAAGAATTAAGAGTAAGACAGAAAGCAGGATAGCAGATTAACAAGGGGGCTTTAGGAAAGGTAGGGAGTGTGTAGACCAAGTGTTTACAGTGAAACATATAGGTGAACAGTATTTGGATAAGGATAAAGAGGTTTTTGTGGGATTTATGGATTTGGAAAAGGCGTATGATAGGGTGGATAGGGGGGCAATGTGGCAGATATTGCAAGTGTATGGAATAGGAGGTAGGTTACTGAAAGCAGTGAAGAGTTTTTATGAGGATAGTGAGGCTCAGGTTAGAGTGTGTAGGAGGGAGGGGGACTATTTCCCAGTAAAAGTGGGCCTTATACAAGGATGTGTGATGTCACCGTGGTTGTTCAATATATAGATGGGGTTGTAAGAGAAGTGAATGCGAGGGTCTTGGCAAGAGGTGTGGGGTTAAAAGATAAAGAATCAAATACAAAGTGGGAGTTGTCACAGTTGCTTTTTGCTGATGACACTGTGCTTTTGGGAGATTCTGAAGAGAAGTTGCAGAGGTTGGTGGATGAATTTGGTAGGGTGTGTAAAAGAAGAAAATTGAAAGTGAATATAGGAAAGAGTAAGGTGATGAGGATAACAAAAAGATTAGGTGACGAAAGATTGGATATCAGATTGGAGGGAGAGAGTATGGAGGAGGTGAGTGTATTCAGATATTTGGGAGTGGACATGTCAGCAGATGGGTCTATGAAGGATGAGGTGAATCATAGAATTGATGAGGGGAAAAGGGTGAGTGGAGCACTTCGAAGTCTGTGGAGACAAAGAACTTTGTCCATGGAAGTAAAGAGGGGAATGTATGAGAGTATAGTTATACCAACACTCTTATATGGGTGTGAAGCATGGGTGATGAATGTTGCAACGAGGAGAAGGCTGGAGGCAGTGGAGATGTCATGTCTGAGGTCAATGTGTGGTGTGAATATAATGCAGAGAATTCGGAGTTTGGAAATTAGGAGGAGGTGCGGGATTACCAAAACTATTATCCAGAGAGCTTAGGAGGGGTTGTTGAGGTGGTTCGGACATGTAGAGAGAATGGAACAAGACAGAATGACTTCAAGAGTGTATAAATCTGTAGTGGAGGGAAGGCGGGGTAGGGGTCGGCCTAGGAAAGGCTGGAGGGAGGGAGTAAAGGAGGTTTTGTGTGTGAGGGGCTTAGACTTCCAGCAAGCATGTGTGAGCGTATTTGATAGGAGTGAATGGAGACAAATGTTTTTTAATACTTGACGTGCTGTTGGAGTGTGAGCAAAGTAACATTCATGAAGGGATTCAGGGAAACCAGGAGGCCGGACTTGAGTCCTGGAGATGGGAAGTACAGTGTCTGCACTCTGAAGGAGGGGTGTTAATGTTGCAGTTTTATAACTGTAGTGTAAAGCACCCCTCTGGCAAGACAGTGATGGAGTGAATGATGATGAAAGTTTTTCTTTTTCGGGCCACCCTGCCTTGGTGGGAATCGGCCGATGTGTTAATAAAAAAATAAATAATAATAAATAATAAATTTTTATTTCATTGCACGTTTACATCGAGATTTTGTTATTATAAACATGAACTGAAGTGCAAAGAGAGCCACTAACATGTCATGGCATTAAGGGCAGATTAATCTAATAGCTTATAGACTACTTAATACTAGAGAAATTGATTGAGTTTGTTTTAGTTAAACATTAGCTTATAACAGTTAATATATGTACTCAAATTATAATCTGAGGATATTACATTGTGACAAGTGTTTTGTAGGATGGTTACATCAAGAGTAAATATTGAAATTATATTATAGGAAAATAACAGTGAGCATTGTTGACAGTAACTTACAGTATGAGTATTTAGTTTAGGGTGAGTAGGTGGTTTTTGAGAAGAGTTTTAAATTGATGTTCAGACCAGGTTATTTTAGTATTTACTGGTAATGAATTCCAGATTTTCGGGCCCTTTATGTGCATAGAATTTTTACACAGGGTGATATGGACACGGGGTATATAAAAAAGGGATCTGTGTCTTGTGTTATGGTCATGGGTCCTATTAAAGTTGGTGAGGAGAATTTTGAGCGGTCGGTTTATATTAGAGTGTAGAGTTCTATGTATGTAGTATGTACAAGAATAAGTGTGAATGTTCTTTACGGTGAGTAGTTTTAGGCTTTTGAATATTGGTGGAGTATGCTGTCTAGAGTGGGAAGTTGTTATCATCCTGACTGCAGCCTTTTGCTGGGTTATGAGTGGTCTAAGGTGATTTAATGTTGTTGATCCCCATGCACAAATTCCATAGGTGAGATAAGGGTAGATGAGTGAATGATATAGTGCAAGGAGAGCTGATTGAGGCACATAGTAGTGTATCTTTGATAGTATGCCTACTGTCTTTGATATTTTCTTGGAAATTTGTTGTATGTGTGTTTGGAATTTAAGGCTACTGTCAATGTGGATTCCTAGGAATTTTCCCTCTGTGAGTCATGAGTCTTGTGATGGGAGAACCATTGAGCGTTATGTTAAGTGGAACATTTGTGGCTCTGTTTCCAAACTGAATGAAGTAGGTCTTGTCAGTATTGAGAGTAAGCTTATTAGTCATCATCCAGGTTGATATTTTCTGTAATTCAGTATTAACAGTGTTGGCCAGTATGACTAGGTTTGGGTGAGAGAAGACATATGTAGTGTCATCTGTAAACAATATGGGTTTAAGTAGTTGTGATGCATTCGGTAGATCATTGATGTAAATGAGGAATAGGAGTGGTCCTAGGACACTTCCTTGTGGGACACCGACTGAAATTTGTTGTGTGGAAGAGTTAGCTCCATTTGTGTACACGTATTGGCTTCTGTTACTAAGGTATGACTTTAGGTAGTTGAGTGAGTGCCCTCTTATACCGTAGTGTGCTAATTTTGTGAGCAGTAAATCATGGTTGACTGTATCAAAAGCTTTGCGTAAATCAATGAAGATTCCCAGTGGGACCTCTTTCTTCTCAAGTGCGGTGTAAATTAGCTCTAGCATGTGTATAACAGCATCATTTGTGCTCTTGCTAGTCCTGAATCCAAACTGACAGGGGTTGAGTACGTTGTGGGAGACGAGGTAGGAATAGATCTGCCTATGAATTCATTTTTCAAAGATTTTAGAAAGCAGAGGTAAGTTAGATATTGGTCTATAATTATTCAAGTCTGCTTGATCACCTCCTTTGTGGATCGGGGTGACCCTCGCTATTTTGAGAATTGATGAGAAGGTAGAGGCTTCAATGGATTTGTTGAAGTGTGTTGCAATAATAGGTGACAATACCTGAGAAGCTTTTTTGTACATAAAAGGTGGTAAGCTGTTTATATCTCCTGCCTTATTTTTAAGGGTGTTGATGATGAGCGAACCTTCTATTGGGCTGGTTGGAGCTAAGAATAGTGTATTCAGATAGGTGTTGGTGAGGTAGTCTGATGGGCGGGTATTCGAGCTTGGGATTTTACTCGCTAGATTCTTTCCTATGGTGGAGAAGAAAACATTAAGTCTGTTTGCTGTCTCAGTTGGTGAGAGGAGGGGTTCATCTGATTTTGTTAATTTGATGGTTTTGTTCTTGAATATCTTTTTATTTCCTAGAACTTCAGAGAGGGTTTTCAAGGTCCTTTTCAAATCACCTTTTATGTTATGTAGTCTGTTCTCATAATACAATTTTTTTGACCTTCTTATCAGGCTGGTAAGGTTTGACGAGTAGCGTTTGGATTGTTCTCTGGTTATTTGACCCCTTCTGTACTGTTTTTCATATTGGTGCCTTTTGTTTTTTTTGTTACCTCTCAACTGTAAGTCTTACTATAAAAATTTTGGCTACCTCTCTTTTGTAATAATGTAAAATAATGAATAATTAAAATTCACCACTCCATAACCTATGTCTAGTTTTAAGTAGTGAGTCAGCATTAGTATTAGTCTGGCTGAAGTGCTCAGACATGTTAGTGACTTTCTTTGTGCTTAACAATATTTTATAACATGTAAATCACACTTTGTATACTATGTAAAGAAATAAAAAATTAGAATTTGAAGTATCAATGCATTATCTAAAATTGTACTATTGTTCATTTAGCTACCTCCCTTTTTGTACATTTAAAAACTCCAACTTAATGATCCATGTTTAGTTCTTTAGTAGTCTTTAATCATTAGTATTAGTCTGCCCAAAATGCACTGCATACTAGTGGCTTTATTCTGTGCCTAACAATATTATATTACATGTAAACTACATTACCTGTATACTGCAGAAAAGATATAAATTTTAATTTGTCTTTATTGTATAATCTTGCCCACGATACATTACACAATTGTTGAAAACTTGAAGCTGATCATATACGATGTTCTCAAGTAATAAACAAAAATTTGTGAGAAAGCAAACAAAAATGTTGCTGAGAATATTCTGAAAAAAATGAGAAAGTCTCTCCTTATTAAATCTAAAAGAAAACAAAACTGGAATTTACTTTTCAGATTTACATTCTATTTAAAACTTTCCACAATCCTGTAAGAAAAAAAATATTTAGATGTTTAAAAAACCCAATTTGATAAAAGTAAGAAAAAAGTTGGCAAATTGGCACCCGCACAAACAAAAATTAATAAAAAATCCTTCCTATTAGGGTTTGAAGCTAATCAAAAGAGGCATTCATTAGTTATTATTTGGTAAACAACTTCCTTAATAAAATTGGCAAATTGAATTTTACACAGCTGAGAATGAGTGACAAGCTGTGCTTCAATATAATCCATCAATTATCTAATTTGGTAGCCAATCACAAAAGACATTCTATAGTAATTGATCTAGTTCCAATGATTCCAAGTTTTTAACTATTTCAGTAAAATTTCAAATTTACACCAACTCAGACTTGTGGGTTATCATCCTTATTATAGAATGTATCATCAATAATATTTTGAAGTCAATCAGAAGAAGCATTCTTTAGTTATTGAATAGAAAATGTTACTATTTATTCAGTAAAATTGGCAAATTGGGACTTATGCCACCCAATGGCAGTGTGATCTTTGTGTTCAGGAACCAACACTAGTGGTGAAAGTTTGAATCTGATCAGATGAGTCATTCTCCAGTTATGGCACAGATTCCAGTGATTCCATTTCTTTTTTTTTAATTATTTTACTACATCAACAAATTTGCCTGCACTCAAACAAAACTTAATAGGTACTATTAAGATGCATCAACCATTAACTCTTTGACTGTCGCAACCCCTAATCCTGAGTGCTCTCCTGTTGTCGCAAAATATTCGAAAAAAAAAAAAAAAAAAATTCTTATCAAAATGTTAAGATTATTTTTATGATTGTTTTTATCCTAAATTTTTTTTTTTGCGATCAGTACTTACCGAGATATGGAGGCATAAAGTTGGCAGAAAATGAGCCGTGTATGGCAACAGCGGCGAATGCCGCTCACTCAGTAAACTTTTGTTTACTTCCATTCGTAGATTTCTTGTTTTTTCACTATTTTATTTTTTTAATTAACTTATGTGGCCTGTGAGACCAAAGTAAGGTGCAATGTATACATATATACACTCGTTGTTTGCAACACAATAACAGCACAAACATTATTATCATTATATTGTTTACAAAACTTGTTTTCACAAACCAACAATGCAAAAAATTCTTTATTACTATTGTTCTATAATATATATATATACAAATGTACAGTCACTGGACATGTTCATAGAAGTTCTGCAGCTTGTGGAACTCTTTGAAACATAAAACGAGTGTCTCTGCATTTTTGTGGGCGTTTTTTTGTATGTGCACAGACAAAACATCTCTTCTGAGCAGTTTTCTTCAAAGTAGCAGCAGGCAGTTGTGTTAGGTAGTTATCCTAGGTTCATGGTCGTCATTCCTTCCTTCCTTCCTACATTCCTTCCTACATTCCTTCCTTCCTACCTACCTACCTACCTTCCTTCCTTCCTTCCTTCCTACCTACCTACCTTCTTAACTTCCTTCCTACCTACCTTCCTTCCTTACTACCTTTCATCTAGCCCTTCCTTTCTTCCTTCTGGTTTCTATATATACACACATAGTCACTGGACACGTGCCTAGAACTGCTATAAGCTTCTGGAAGCTGGTTGTTGTGTTTGGGTCATCATTCCGTCCTTCCTTTCTTCCTTCCTACATTCCTAATTACCTTCCTTCCTACATTCCTTCCTTCCTTTCATCTCGTCCTTCCTTTCTTCCTTCCTTCTGGTTTCTATATACGTATACGCATATACAGTCATACCTCGGTTAACGATATTAATCCGTCAGAGAGGGCATATCTTTAACCGAAACAATCGTTAACGGAATCAATTTTCCCCATAAGAAATAATGGAAATAAAATTAATCCGTCCAAGACTTTCAAAAGTAGTTAAATAAAATATTTTTTAGAACTTTTTGACATTAAATAATACACAATTTAATGAACAATAAATAAATACACATGTAAATATTGTACAATAACATGTCACTTACATTTATTGAAGAGTTGTTGATGTGTGGAGGACGGGAGGAGGGGAGAAGGTGGAGTAGTATGCTAGTGTTTGGAAGGGGAATCCCCTTCCATTAACACTGAAGGTACCAAGTTCTTTCCTGGGGTTACTTCCCTTTTTCTTTGAATGCCACTAGGACCAGCTTGAGAGTCACTGGACCTCTTTCTAACAATAAATCTGTCCAGGGAGCTCTGTGTCTGGCGATTCTTTAACACATCCCTGAAATGACACACCACTGTGTCATTGTACAGGTTGCCAGCACGGCCTGCAATAGCATGGTTAGGGTGATATCCATCCATAAAGCCCTGCACATCACTCCATTTGGCACAGATCTCCCTAATCCTTGAAGAAGGCACCTTCTTCCATCTCGGTTCCACCTCCTCCTCCTCTGAACCATTGTCCTGACCTCTGGACTCTTGTTGCAGTTGCTGTTGAAGCTCTTGCAGATCTTCAGTGGTTAGCTCTTCCTTGTGCTCCTCCACCAACTGTTCCACATCCTCACCACTCACCTCTAACCCCATAGACTTGCCCAATTCCACAATTTCTTCCACAAGAGGCTCAGGCTCATGCTCATGCTCATGCTCAGGGTTCTGAGGCTCATCCCCAAAACCTTCAAAATCCCTCTCTAGGACACAGTCTGGCCACAATTTTCTCCAGGCAGAGTTCAAAGTCCTGGTAGTCACTCCCTCCCAAGCCTTACCTATAAGGTTTACACAATGCAGGATATGGAAATGGTTTTTCCAAAAGTCTCTTAGGGTTATATTCATGTCTGTCGTCACATCAAAGCACTTTTGAAACATTGCTTTGGTGTAGAGTTTTTTAAAGTTTGCAATGACCTGCTGGTCCATGGGCTGGAGGAGAGGAGTGGTATTAGGGGGCAAGAACTTCACTTTGATGAATTTAAACTCCTCCACAATTTTCTCTACCAAGTTTGGAGGATGACAAGGAGCATTGTCCATTATCAGGAGGCACTTAAGTGACAAATTATTGTCCAATAGATATTTCTTCAGACTGGGGCCAAACACGCCATTGAACCACTCTAAGAAAATGTCCTTTGTGACCCATGCCTTTTTGTTAGACTTCCACATCACACACAAGTTAGACTTGGTGATACCGCATCTGCCAAACACTGGGATTTTCAAAAGATACACCAGTAAAGGCTTCACTTTGCAATCACCACTGGCATTAGCACAAAGCATCAAAAATAGCCTGTCTTTCATAGGCTTATGTCCTAGCTGTGCCTTTTCCTCCTGAGTAATGAAGGTCCTGTTGGGCATTTTCTTCCAAAACAGGCCTGTTTCATCACAATTAAACACTTGTTGGGGGAGGAATTGTTCAGCCTCTATGTACTCCTGGAATTCAGGCCCATATTTTTCAGCTGCACTTTTGTCAGAACTGGCTGCCTCACCATGCCTCACAACACTATGTATGCCACTTCGATTCTTAAATTTGTGAAACCAGCCTCTGCTGGCTTTAAATTCGTTCACTTCAGCACTCGTTGCAGGCATTTTCTTAACGAGATCATCATGCAACTGCCTTGCTTTTCACATATTATTGCCTCCGAAACACTATCTGCTGCTAACTGTTTCGTTGATCCACACCAACAACAACCTTTCCACATCTTCCAGCACTTGTGATCTCTGTTTTGTGATCACAGATGAACCTTCAACAACAGCTTCCTTGATTTTACGTGTATTTTCCTTGGTCACAATGGTAGCGATGGTAGAATAGGCTTTACCATACAGCCTGGCCAGCTCAGTGATACGCACTCCACTTTCATATTTTTCTATTATCTCCTTTTTCAGTTCTATCGTATTTCTGTTCCTCTTTGCCACAGGCTTACCACTAGGAGCTTTCCTTGGACCCATGGTAGCTTATTTAGCAGTTGCAAGCACTAAAAACAGTGGAATAATGACAATATACTGGTATGAATGCATGGGTGGAGTGGGTGGGTGGTCGCTCTCGCTTGTAAACAATAGCACACTGACGCTCCCTGGAGTGCGCGCTCAGCTGGGCGCCACGTGGACACGTCCGGTACGAATGTCGTTAACCGAAGCAAACATCGTTAACCGCAATCATTTTTTTTACGTCAAAAATATCGTTAACCGAAATTATCGTTAACTGACATCATCGTTAACCGAGGTATGACTGTATAATCACTGGACACTTCATAGAATTGCTATTAGCTTCTGGAAGCTGGTTGTTGTTTCTAGGTCATCATTCCTTCCTTTCTTTATTCCTTCTTAACTTCCTTCCTACCTTCCTCCTGCCTTCCTTCCTGCCATCCTTCCTTCCTTCCTACCTTCCTTTCTGCCTTCCTACCTTCCTTCCTTCCTACCTACCTTCCTTCCTACCTACCTTCCTTCCTACCTACCTTCCTTCCTACATTCCTTCCTTCCTACATTCCTTCCTTCCTACATTCCTACCTACCTACCTTCCTTCCTTCCTTCCTTTCATCTCGTCCTTCCTTCTGTTTTCTATATATACACATATATAGTCACTGGACACTTCATAGAACTGATATTAGGCTTCTGGAAGCTGGTTGTTGTGAGTGTGCGGACTTATAAATATGCTGAGTCAGGGTGCGGCTGCTGTCAAAATGACATATTATACCACCACTCACCACCTTTACTGCCTTGTCAACAGACATGGGATCCCATGCTCCTCTTCCCCACAGTCCTTCCTACCTACTTACCTACTTGCCTACCTATTTACCTACTTGCCTACCTACTTACTTACCTACTTGCCTACCTACTTACCTACCTACTTACCTACCTACTTACTTATTTTCTTTCATTCTTTTTTCTTTCTTCCTTCTAGTACCCTGGGCATTGCTTTCGGTCACAAACTCCTCAAAACCATGAAATTCATCTTCACTGACACTTCCATCTGTGTTAGAGCTATCACTTGGGAAGAGAAGAGTCCCAGATTCCCCCGAGTCATATATTTCTTACCGCTAGGCATGCTGAACAAGGACTACTGAAATGGCGTTTCCACAATGCACCACTGACTCCCCGATTTTTTTTATACTGCGCACACTGACCACACAGACCCATTCTCTCACATGTGGGCCTACCAGCTTTCTCCTGCTTGATTTGAGGCCGCTAGAATTTATGCGTCTTAATACGTCCGAAATATTGGCTCGTAAGACGTATATATACGACCGAAACAGTCAAAGGGTTAAATACTGAAGCCGCTGAGAAGAGGTAAACTTAAAATTATTTAGTGAAGTTAAATGGTAATAATAGGTAGTAGGCTCATAGACAGCAACCGTCCAGGGAGGTACAACAGTTCTGCCAAGTGAGTGTGAGATGGAAACCTGTAATTGTTTTACATGATGGTAGGATTGCTGGTGTCATTTTTGTCTCTCATAAACATGCAAAATTTCAGGTGCATCTTGCTACTTCTACTTACACTTAGGTCACACTACACATACATGTACAAGCATATATACGTATATACATACCCCTTTGGGTTTTCTTCTAGTTTTTTACTAGTTCTTGTTCTTTCTTATCTCTATGGGAAAGTGGAACAGAATTCTTCCTCCGTGAACCAGACGTGTCATCAGAGGCGACTAAAATGCTGGG
>WNWK01018757.1:0-39234 GCA_009830355.1 Cherax destructor | reverse complement strand
TGCTGTTTTCCCAACCTGCTCCCATGATTCACTCATATGACAGGGGGGTAGCACCCCCCTGCGTAGTTGCTGTCTCTAAACCTCTCCCATGATTCACCCCTTAGGGACAGGGGGGGAAAACCCCTCCACTGCCAATTGCTGTCTCTCCCCTTTTGCCCATGATTCACTCATATGACAGGAGGGTAGCACCTCCCTGCGTAGTTGCTGTCTCTCAACCTGCTACCATGATTCACTCATATGACAGGAGGGTAGCACCTCCCTGCGTAGTTGCTGTCTCTCAACCTGCTACCCATGATTCACTCATATGACAGGAGGGTAGCACCTCCCTGCGTTGTTGCTGTCTCTCAACCTGCTACCCATGATTCACTCATATGACAGGAGGGTAGCACCTCCCTGCGTAGTTGCTGTCTGTCAACCTGCTACCCATGATTCACTCATATGACAGGAGGGTAGCACCTCCCTGCGTAGTTGCTGTCTGTCAACCTGCTACCCATGATTCACTCATATGACAGGAGGGTAGCACCTCCCTGCGTAGTTGCTGTCTCTCACCTGCTACCCAGTTCACTCATATGACAGGAGGGTAGCACCTCCCTGCGTAGTTGCTGTCTTCACCTGCTACCATGATTCACTCAGACAGGTAGCACCTCCTGTGTAGTTGCTGTCTGTCAACCTGCTATCCATGATTCACTCATATGACAGGAGGGTAGCACATCCCTGCGTAGTTGCTGTCTCAACCTGCTACCCATGATTCACTCATATGACAGGAGGGTAGCACCTCCTGCGTAGTTGCTCTCACCAACTTACTATGTAGTAATATAATATAAAGTCATTAAATGCTTTACGAAGCATGGATGAAGTAGAATAAAAGGAAATTAAGTTACGAGGAAGATATTAGAAACAGACCAGGTAGAGCTGTGTGTTGAGTAAGTCTGTTGTGGTGGTCAATCTATTAGTTGAAGTGTTAAGAACATTCACTGAGGTAGAGGATGTGTTAGTCTTGTAGTGGTACTTTGGAACTGTTTAGGGTAGTGTTGGTGGAGGTGTGTGCTGACAGGTGTACTCACTAGTTGTGGTTGCAGGGGTTGATTCACTGCTCCTGGCCCCGCCTCTTCTGGCCGCTACTAGGTCCTCTTCCTGCTCCATGAGCTTTATCATACCTCTTTAAGTTATGTATGATCCTGCCTCCACTACATCACTCCCAGGTTATTCCATTTCCTGACAACTCTGTGACTAAGAAATACTTCCTAACATCCTGTGATTCATCTGAGTCTTCAACTTCCAACTGTGACCCGTTGCTGTGTCCATCTCTGGATCATTCTGTCCACCTTGTCGATTCCTCTCAGTATTTTATATGTCGTTACCTTATCCCCCTATCTCTCGGTCCTCCAGTGACGTCAGGTCAATTTGCCTTAACAACTCTTCGTAGGACATGCCCTTTGCCCCGGGACTAGTCTTGTTGCAAACCTTTGCACTTTCTCTAATTTCCTACGTGCTTGGCAAGTGTGGGTTCAAACTGGTGCTGTATACTCAATAGGCCTGACGTACACGGTGTACAGGGTCCTAACGATACCTTATTGAAATGTCGGAATGCTAGTCTTAGGTTTATTGCGTATGCTACAACAGTTATTGGTTGATGTGCGCCTCAGGAGATGTGCCTGGTGTTATAGTCACCCAAAGATCCTTTCCTTGAGTGAGGTTTGTAGTCTCTGGCCCAGACTGTACTCCGTCTGCGGTCTTCTTTGCCTTCCCCAATCTTCTGACTTGCACTTGGTGGGGTTGAACTCCAGGAGCCAGTTGCTGGACCAGGCCTGCAACCTGTGCAGATCCCTTTGTAGTTTGCCTGTCACACAATTGTGCTGACAGACATGTGTCTGACAGAGGTGTATGTGACAGTGTGTGCTGACAGTGTATGCTGACAGTGTGTGCTGACAGTGTGTGCTTGGGGACAGTGTGCTGACAGGTGTGTGCTGACAGTGTGTGCTGACAGTGTGGCTGACAGTGTGTGCTGACAGTGTGTGCTGACAGTGTGTGCTGACAGTGTGCTGACAGGTTTGTGCTGACAGTGTGTGCTGACAGTGTGTGCTGACAGTGTGTGCTGACAGTGTGTGCTGACGTGTGTGCTGACAGGTTTAGCTGACAGTGTGGCTGACAGGTGGCTGATTGTGCTGACAGTTCGACAGGTGTGTGCTGACAGGTGTGCTGACAGGTGTGTGCTGACAGGTTGGCTGACAGGTTTTGCTGACAGTGTGTGCTGACAGGTGGGGGGGGGGGGGTTTTTTTTTTTTTTAGTGTCTGATATGTGGAAGATGGCAATGAATTCCTATTTTTAAAGCAGGACAAATCACTACGTCAAATACCGCCAATAGCCTGACCTCAATTGTAGGCAAATTACGTAATTTAGCGATATTATTAGAAGCCATCTAGATAACCGTAATTTGATTAATGATACTCAGCATGGATTCACGAGGGGCCGTTCCTGCCTATCTAATTTATTAACCTTCTTTAGTAAAGCTTTTGAGGCTGTTGATCACGTTAAAGAATTCGATATTGTCTATTTAGATTTTAGAGTACCGCACAGTCTCTGGCTGTTAAAGAAAGTGGCAGCTCATGGCATTGGGGGAAAAGTGCTGTCATGGATCGAGTCATGGCTCACCAATAGGAAGCAGAGAGTGTGCATAAATGGGGTTAAATCCGAGTGGGGATCTGTAACAAGTGGTGTTCCACAGGGATCAGTCTTAGGCCAATTGTTGTTTATAATATATATCAATGACCTTGATGAGGGAATTACCAGTGATATGAGCAAATTCACCGATGACACGAAGATAGGTAGGATAATTGATTCAAACGTAGATGTCAGGGAACTTCAGGAGGATTTAGACAAACTCAATTCCTGGTCAGAAAAGTGGCAGATGCAGTTCATTGTAGATAAATGCAAGGTTCTGAAGCTCGGGAGTGCCCATAACCCAAGCACTTATAAGTTAAATAACGTAGAACTTAGCCATACAGATTGCGAAAAGGACTTGGGAGTTATGGTAAGCAGCAACCTTAAACCAAGACAGCAAGGCCTAAGCATACGTAATAAGGCAAACAGATTACTGGGATTTATATCAAGAAGTGTAAGCAACAGAAGTTCAGAGGTTATATTACAGCTTTATACATCGTTAGTAAGGCCTCACCTAGATTATGCAGCTCAGTTCTGGTCTCCATATTACAGAATGGATATTAATTCGTTAGAAAACATTCAGCGTTAGAAATCTTCCGTATGAAGAAAGATTGAAGACCCTAAAATTACATTCACTTGTAAGACGAAGAATGAGGGGAGACATGATCGAGGTATACAAGTGGAAGATGGGTATTAACAAAGGGGATATAAATAAGGTCTTGAGGATATCTCTCCAAGAGAGAACTCGCAATAATGGATTCAAATTAGATAAGTTTAGATTTAGATAGGATATAGGAAAGTATTGGTTTGGAAATAGGGTCGTTGATGAGTGGAACAGTCTGCCTAGTAGGGTTATTGAAGCTAGGACCTTGGGTAGTTTCAAATTTAGGTTGGATAAATTCATGAGTGAGAGGGGTTGGATTTGAGTGGGACTTGCACATGAGTAAATATAATTATCAAAGCATATTTCTTGGGTAGCAAATATTCTGTTAGTGGGATGGAATGTGAAGGACCTGCCTAGTATACGCCAACAGTGTTCTTCCTTTCTTATGTTCTTATGTTAACAACCCCTCCATAGCCCTCTGAATAATACTTTTAGTAACCCCACATCTCCTAATTTCCAAACAGCTGATTCCCTCCACTATATTCACACCACACATTGCCCTCAGACATGACATATCCACTGCCTCCAGCCTTCTCCTTGTTGCAACATTCACCACCCATGCTTCACACCCATATAAGAGCATTGGTATAACATAACTTTCATACATTCCCCTCTTTGAAAATTGAGACACTTATGCAACATATGGGAATCTTTAGTGAAGAAACGTTTCGCAACACAGTGGCTTCATCAGTCCAATACAAAGCAGAAAGGTATAAGAGGAGGAGAAGTTTGAGGTAATCAGTCCCTCAACCTGGAATATATGTATTCAGTCAATCACTCTTGTAGAAAGTACAGCATATGGTCGGAGAAGTGGCTTATATACTGTAGACAGGTGAGTGGAAGCAGGAGGAGGCGGGATCACAGTGGAACCATCCACTAGTGTAAGTAGGTCTTCGTCCAAAGGTTTTACAAGTATTGAAGAATTCCTCGTATCAAGATCCCATGATGTTGCAGTGTCTGACAGATGTGATAAATGGTTTTCAAAACCACTGTGACCCCGCCTACTCTTGCTTCGACTCACCTGACTACAGTATATAAGTCACTTCTCTGGCCCTATGCTGTAATTTCTACAAGAGTGATCGACTGAAAACATCGATTCCAGGCTGAGGGACTGATTACCTCAAACTCCTCCTCCTCTTATACCTTCCTGCTTTGTATTGGACTGATGAAGCCACTGTGGTAAAACGTTTCCTTAATAAAGATTCTCATATGTTGCATAAGTGTCTCAATCTTCAACTTGTCGGTTTTCAAATCCGTTTATCACATTCTCCTCTTTGCTTCCATGGACAAAGTTCTTTGTCTCCACAGACTCCAATGATCACCACTCACATTTTTTCCCTCGTCAATTCTATGATTCACCTCATCTTTCATAGACCCATCTGCTGACACATCCACTCCTAAATATCTGAAAACATTCACCTCCTCCATACTCTCTCCCTCCATTCTGATATCCGGTCTTTCGTTACCTAAATTTGTTATCCTCATCTTACTATTTCCTATATTCACTTTTAATTTCCTTCTTTTACATACCCTACCAAACTCATCAACCAACCTCTGCAACTTCTCTTCAGAATCTCCCAAAAGCACAGTGACATCAGCAAAGAGCAACTGTGACAACTCCCACATTGTGTTAGATTCTTTATCTTTTAACCCCCCACCTCTTGCCAACACCCGAGCATTCACTTATCTTACAACTCCATCTATAAATATATTGAACAACCATGGTGACATCACACATCCCTGTCTAAGGCCTACTTTTATTGGGAAATAATCTCCCTCTCTCCTACATACTCTAACCTGAGCCTCACTATCTTCGTAAAGACTCTTAACGGCTTTCAGTAACCTACCTCCTATTCAATACATTTCATTTGATAATAATAATAATAATATTCCATACATTTGCAACATCTACCACATTGCCCCCCTATCCACCCTATCATACGCCTTTTCCAAATCCATAAATGTCACAAAAACCTCTTTACCCTTATCTAAATACTGATCACCTATATGTTTCACTGTGAAAACTTTGTCTACACAACCCCTACCCTTCCTAAAGTCGCCTTGTTCATTTGCTATCCTGCTCTCCATCTTACTCTTAATTCTTTCAATAATAACTCTACCATACACTTTTCCAGGTATACTCAGCAGACTTATTCCTCTATAATTTTTACACTCTTTTGTCCTCTTTGCCTTTAAACAAAGGAGCTATGCATGCTCTCTGCCAATCCCTGGGTACCTTACCCTCTTCCTTATATTTATTAAATAAAAGAACTAACCACTCTAAAATTATATCCCAACCTGCTTTTAACATTTCTATCTTTATCCCATTAATCCCAGTTGCTTTACCATATTTCATTCTACCCACTGCCTCACGTACTTCCCCCACACTCACAACTAACTCTTCCTCACTCCTACAAGATATTATTCCTCCTTGTTCTATTCAGAAAATCACAGCTTCCCTATCTTCATTAACATTTAACAGTTCCTAAAAATATTTCTTTTCTCTTCCTGTTACATCTAACTCTTGAGTTAATAACTCTCCTCTCCTAATTTTAACTATTAAATCCATTCGTTCCCTAGGCTTTCTCAACTTATTAATCTCACTCCAAAACTTTTTCTTGTTTTCAACCTACCACAATTACTTCATATCCAACAAACTACTGTCATTACGCCCTATATCATATCTTGTATACTTATTTATCATTTTTTAAAAATATGTATTACCTATTACCAAGGTCCTTTCTATACAAAATTCAATCAAAGGCCCCCCATTTTCATTTACACCTGGCACCCCAAATTTATCTACAACCGTTAATAACCGTTTCTCCCACTTTAACATTTAGGTCCCTTACCACAATTACTGTCTCACTTGGTTCAAAAGCCCTACACACTAACTTAACATCTCCCAAAATCTCTCTCCTCTACACTCCTCTCTTCTCCAGGATCATACACACTTATTATGACCCACTTTTTGCATCCGATTCTTATTTTAATCCTCATAATCCTTGAATTTAAACATTTATATTCCCTCTTCTGCTTCCATAACTGATCCTTCAACATTATTGCTACCCCTTCCTTAGCTCTAACTCTCTCAGATACTCCTGACTTAATCCTATATATTTCTTCCCACTGAAACTCGCCTACCCCCTTCAGCTTTGTTTCGCTTAGGGCCAGGACATCCAACTTCTTTTCATTCATAACATTGGCAATCATCTCTTTCTTATTATCTGCACTACTTCCACGCACATTCAAACATCCCAGTTTTATAAAGTTTTCTTTTTCTCTTTTTTAGTAGTATATACAGGAGAAGGGGTTACTAGCCCGTTGCTCCCGGCATTTTAGTCGCCTCATACGACACGCATGGCTTATGGAGGAAAGATTCTTTTCCACTTCCCATGGAGAATATAGGAAATAAAGAAGATAAAGAAATAAAGAAGAAGAAAGACCCAGATGGGTGTGTATATATATATTGCATGCTGTGTCGTGTGACCTAAGTGTAAGTAGAAGTAGCAAGATATACCTGTTATCCCGGGTGTTTATCAGACAGAAAAGGACACCAGCAATCCTACCATCAACCTCTGGGAGGTTGCTGTCTACCAACCTACTACCTACAACAAATTGTCGGTAATTCTATCTTGAATGCATGGGGTTTGTTTACAATCAACTCCTCGCTCGTATGTCAATGATATACAATATCAACAAGATGATGAATTAGTCAGACACATGTGTAACATCTGGGTATCTTTAATTTGTAGACTTTTGCCAACTAGTGGCTTTATGAATACAATATATGAGCATAATCTGAAGACGGTAAAAATATATACAAAATATAGTCAAAGACGAGGATATCAGTCGCTCAGCCTATGAGCAAGTGATAAACACAATAGTCTGGAAGAATCTGAAGCACAGGCAGGAAGACTGGCGCGTGTATACTGGTGTCAGGTGATACCGAGGACATCACAACCTACTGGCTAACTCCTGGTCAAACTCTTGGGCATGATGACATATTTCCTCTGAGGAATTCCGCCTACCAGTGACAATGTCTTCTGCTGTACTCCATCTGACTCCAGTACATAAGCGACTATCTCCCTGCCTGTGCTTCAGATTCTTCAAGACAACGGTGCTAATCAGTTGCTCCTAGGTTGAGGGACTCATTACCTCGTCTTCCACTGCCTTCTGTATATATTTCTACAGTTGTCAGATTATGTTCATTTATGAAACTTCAACAAAAGAAAGATACCCAGATGTTGCACATGTTCCTAATTCATCATCAAGTCGTATGTCAGTGGTATACAATACCGAGTGGTTGTCCGTTTTTCTTTCTTTTTCCTCCTAACTTAAGTTGAGAACTTGGGAACCCTTCACCAGATAGGCTTCAAATTTTCAACGCTGGTTCTCTTTACTGTTGGCATATGCTGGTGCCTTTTGATCAATATCATATACCCCATTCCAGTATTTCATTTTTGTTTGAGTACTTAACACTTATGGATCGCCCAACACCTGTGGAATAAGATTTAGATAGATTTCATTACATTTAATATTTTGAATGATTACTTAGAGACTTTCAAAATATCCAGGACTCACACCGTGAAGGTGGCTGCTCTTCCAGTTAAATAGGTTGCAATCCGTAATCTGAAGAATTGAGACACTTATGCATCATATGGGCATTTTTATTGAAACGTTTCGCCATACAGTGGCTTCATCAATCCAATACAAAGCAGGAAGGTATAAGGATCTGAGGTAATCAGTCCCTCAGCCTGGAATCGATGTGTTCAGTCTAACCTTGTCCAACCTTTGGACGAAGACCTACTTACAGTAGTGGATAGTCCCACTGTGATCCCGCCTCCTCCTGCTTCCACTCACCTGACTGCAGTGCATAAGCCACTTCTCTGGCCCTATGCTGTACTTCCTAAAGAGTGATGGACTGAACACATCGATTCCAGGCTGAGGGACTGATTACCTCAACTCCTCCTCTCCTTATACCTTCCTGCTTTGTATTGGACTGATGAAGCCACTGTGTGGCGAAACGTTTCTTCAATAAAGATGCCCATATGTTGCATAAGTGTCTCAATTCTTCAACTTGTTGGTTTTCAAAACCATTTATCAAATCCGTAATCTGTTTACGGCAGGTGGCGACAGGACTCGATTAATGTATAACGGGAGGTCATTGAGCTCTGGAGACTGTCAGTGTCACTGTGTTTCTTTCATCCCTCACATCGAGTCACACTGATCCAGTGTACATGAGTTCTGGATCATTTATCTTGGTAATGGTCCGCAGACCCGGGTGACATGAGGAAGACAATTATTTGATTGATGGGAACTTGAATGAACTACATGGCTGAGCCCTCGATAACATTCACACTAGAAGAAGAGAGAGAGATCCTTACTCTTTCTGAATTTCTTACTTATCAAGGATGGAGATATTCTTAAATGCAAGGTATACACAAAACCTATCGACAAGAATGACTTAATACACTACTTTTTTCCCATCAAAAGAGAGGGACGTTATTAAAAGATTCTTCATCAGAACACTCCAAATTTGCAGTGATGAATATCTTAAAAAAAATATGAATATATTAAGGTGTTCGCCATCTTAAATTTCCAAAACGTTCGATATCCACTCCTTCAAACAAAGGCCTCCCTCATTCACAAGACACGCAAAGATTCCAACATCGATAGATGACTGATCCTTCCCACTGTGCAAACTAACACCACCATCGGAACGATTTTCCGGTAAGAGACGATGGATGTAACTATCAAAGAGATAAGAAGTCCTATATCTAGAACTAATTGCAGAGCAGGAGCATACTTTATATCGTGTGGTGGTTAGAGTAAGTTGTAATGTCGGGGAGACAGGCAGAGACATTTAGACACGCTTTCAGGCACACAAATATTCCCGCAGGAGATAGAAAACCAACAATACATGCGTAGTACATCGTATCCTTTATTCTCACGTCAAGGACTGGAGAAGAGCACAACTGTTACACCACGACAGCGCCAGACGCGGAATATTGGAAACAGCAGCAGTGATCCATCTCTCCAAAACCAAAGAACAAAAGAGTGGAATGTACATGTTGCCTGAACCTGTTGTCCAGATTATTTATGATTTATATAATAAACATAATAAACTTGTCAGCTACCCACCCACCTCCTGCCTCCACCAACACCTGACCTCACCAGTCTTGATCTTGCAATTTATGACCTCATGTGTGACCTCTCGTAATGATCTCGTGTGACCTCGCAATGACCTGTGTCACCTGCTCTTGTAAAGACAAGTGTGACCTGCTCTCGTAATGACCACATATGTGACCTCTCGTAATGACCTCATGTGTGCTCTCACAATGACCTGTGTGACCTCCCGTAAAGACCTCGTGTGACCTGCTCTCGTAATGATCTCATGTGTGACCTCTCGTAATGATCTCATGTGTGACCTCTCGCAATGACCTCATTTGTAACTTTCAGGGAAAACGCTGGTCCCTGATCAAAAGAATGGAAAAATATAATGAATCTGATAGGGTCAAATAATAATATATCTTCTTAAAAATATTTAATTAAATATAATAAAATATGTCTGAAGGTTAATTAAGCTGTTAAGTGGCAGAATAAAATATAGATAGAATTGAAGATATGATGGTATACGTCCTTTGGTCAACTAAGATGTTCGCGATCTTCGATGTCTTGTAAGATGTTAAGAAGAATCGCTTGTTTATGCCGGGTAGCAGTAATACACTTCAGAGTTCAGGCAGAGAAGAGGTAACATTAATATCCCACTTAGTATATGGAAGTCGCTGTGGATCTTAAACTCCCAATTTTCAGAGTCTGCTGCAGGTGGCCACGCCGGCAACAAGAGCTGGCAATAACAAAAACACAGGTTAGTTTATAGTCAATTAAGTATAACGTTAAAGAAAAACAAGGGTGGTAATTTTCAATGACATAACTGGTAACCGTGTTGAGGTGAAGTGATTATCCCAACTCCAGACAAACCCACGTAAGGTTAATATTGTTAAATTAGACACATATGCAACACTTGGGTATCTTTATTGTGGAAACGTTTCGCCACACAGTGGCTTCATCAGTCCAATACAAAGAAGAAAGTAGTAATAAAAGGAGGAGTTTGAGGTAATCAGTCCCTCGGCCTGGAGTCGATGTGTTCAGTCCATCAATCTTGAAGTAAATATTTACTTCAAGATTGATGGACTGAACACATCGACTCCAGGCCGAGGGACTGTTACCTCAAACTCCTCCTTTATTACTACTTCTTCTTGATTGACTGATGAAGCCACTGTGTGGCGAAACGTTTCCACAATAAAGATACCCAAGTGTTGCATATGTGTCTAATTTAACAACTTGTCGGTTCTCTGAACCATTCATCTACAAGGTTAATATTACCAAGACTAGAAACAATTACCTCAGACCAGGAGAAATCTGCGACTTTACCGAGGCCCAATAAATGGCAGGAGGGGCGGCTACTTGCTGTTGCAAGCGACAGTGAATCTGACATACCTTTTTTTCCTCACAGTGACCTGCTATCGTAATGACCTTACGATCGACGTGTCTTTCTCCAAGACTGGCCTCAAGGTAGTGGGCGAAACGTTGCATTTAAAGGTTCCACTGATACCAGTGTCTTTATTGTCACTTGTCTGCTGTTTCCTTTGTTTACTTACTTTTATGTGTTTTCGTTTTTTGCACGTGTGTGTCATTAGTGTTTTTGTTAGTATAGATGCAAGTTGTTCTCGTGTGTATTTGCTTAAGTGTATGTGTGAGTTGTATGTGTATGTTTGAGTTGTTAGTGTATGTGTGAATTGCGTGCATGTTTTCGAGGTGTATGTGTGAGTTCTTTCTGTTTTAGTCTGTGTATGTGTGAGTTCTTTCTGTTTTAGTCTGTGTATGTGTGAGTTCTTGGTGTGAGTTATGTTTAATGTACGTGTGACTGTGGTAATTCATGGTAGAATATAAGCACAGAATATAAATAAGACACACTATGCAGGTTATGGCAGTTTATTGTGAAGACGTTTCGCCCACCAGGGATTTTATCAGTTCACTAGAACAACAGATACAGTGAACTGAGTCCCTCACTGGCGAGACGACTTCGCAATATCCCGAATTGTGTGTTTTATTTACCAGTGTAACTGTACAAGTATGTTGTCGTGTTGAGTTGTGTGCGCCTTTAGTGCCACTTATTTGAGATGTACTCACCTAGTTGTACTCGTCTGGTTGTACTCGTCTGGTTGTACTCGTCTAGTTGTACTCGTCCGGTTGTACTCGTCCGGTTGTACTCGTCTGGTTGTACTCGTCTGGTTGTACTCGTCTGATTGTACTCGTCCGGTTGTACTCGTCTAGTGGCACTCAACTAGTTGTACCTGCAGGGACAATTCATGGACAGCTTCTGGCCCTGCCTCTTGATTGCGATGGACCTAGCCTCCAAGGTCCGATCATATATACTCTTGAAACTGTGTATGTATGTTGAGGTTTGTGTTATTTTTGCAGTGCATGTGTTAGTTTAGTAACATCAGTGTGTTATGTGTTTATATTGGTATGTTTGCAGAGGTACTCGCTGGTGTCCGTGTGCTTGTATTGGTTCGTGTTTCTTTTGGTGTATTTTTATTGATAGGTATTTCCAGTGGTGTGTTTGCACTGGTACGTGTCTGCGTACGTTGGAATGTTAGTATTTGCACGAGTCGGCAGTACTGTGTTTCTGTTTGATAATAATGTTATGCCTTGTAATGTTTTTGGTCAGTAGCACTGATATTTTATAGCGAATCTTTTAAAAAGTGAATTTCAAATTGCTTCGAAACTTAGCAGATAATTATTTTTATTACAACTTATTCAGATTTATGAAGTTTATTTTACAGTTTTCGACTCTTCACTTGGCTTCGTTCGTCTAGCGTGCGTCGCGCCTCCCTCGTTCATGTTACACCTGTTAGCCAACATCAGCCAAGCTTCTCGTGATAATTTTTCTCTTCACACTGAAGTTGTGCTGAAGTCCTCATCACCTGTATCAACATCTTCAACACCAGCATCCCCAACACCAATATCCTTAAAACCAGCATTCGTATCACCAGCATCCTTAACACTAGAATCCCCAACACCAGCATCCCTAACACCAGCATCCCTAACACCAGCATCCCTAACACCAGCATCCCTAACACCAATATCCTTAAAACCAGCATTCGTATCACCAGCATCCTTAACACTAGAATCCTCAACACCAGCATCCCCAACACCAACATTCATAACACTAGCATCAACAACATCTACAACCTTTTCAGATGTGACAGAAAGAACAGGCAACAATGGAGGGGTTGGCCTGTACATGTATGTCAGAGTCGCGCATCTGCACGGAGATGCTGAACACCACAAATGATGTAGTTGAGACTTTCTCACTGCGGGTTCGAACCCCACCCGTGGTTTGGGACGTAGTTGAAGTTCTAACAGTAAAGATCGAGAACCAAAACCTAGTTATCGGGGTTGTATATAAGCCAACAGATGCAGCCTCTCAACAGTTCAAGGAACAGCTACTGAAAATTGATTACTGTCTGGAAAGCCTTCCAGCTCCATCCCCAAACACCTTACTGCTTGGTGATTTTAACCTAAGGCATACAAAATGGAAGAATGTAGCAAATAATGTTATTGCAGAAACAATCCCTGGAGGCAGCGCAGATGAATGGTCACACACACATGAGCTACTAAATCTCTGCGATAAACACACCCTAAGTCAGCAGATAGTGGAGCCAACAAGACTTGAAAACACACTTGACCTTATCTTCACAAATAATGAGGACCTGGTAAGAGACATAATTAAAAAACAACTAATTCTGATCACAATCTAATCGAAGTTCAGACTTACATGCACAGGGGTCCTGATCCGCAAAATGCACGTAGCTGCGAAGGTGTCTTCACCAAATACAACTTCAACAACAAGAACATCAACTGGGACCAGGTGAACCATGTCTTAAATGAAATATGTTGGGAAGATATCTTAAATAACATGGATCCAGACCAGTGCCTTGAAAGAATCAACTTCCTGGCAGCTGAAGTATGTTCAAGGCATATTCCCCTAAGAAAGAAGAGAAGCAGTAAACTGGAGAGAGAAAGACGCTCCCTCTACAGAAGACGACGAAGAATCACCGAGCTCCTCAAGAACGCTAGATTATCTGATACATGGAAGGAAGCGCTGACCAGGGAAGTGGAAAGTATCGAACTTAAGTTAAAGGAGTCATACAGGACCCAGAAGAGACAGGAGGAGCTAAAAGCGATTAGTGAAATTGAAAGAAGTTAGAAATATTTCTTTTCATATGCCAAAAACAAGGGAAATACCACATCTTGTATCGTGCCCTTGCTCAGACAAGATGGAACTTACACAGATGACAACAAAAAAATGAGTGAGATACTGAAATCCTAATACGACTCTGTGTTTAGCGAGCCGCTAATTCGTCTAAAGATCGACAATCCAAATGATTTTTTCATGAATGAGCCTCAACACTCCATCAATGCATGCCAGATTTCCGACATTATCCTAACTCCGATAGACTTTGAGAAAGCCATTGACAATATGCCCATGCACTCAGCCAAAGGCCCTGACTCGTGGAACTCTGTGTTCATTAAGAACTGCAAGACACCCCTTTCGCGTGCCCTAAGTATACTATGGAGAAGGAGCTTAGACATGGTGAAATTCCAGTCACTTAAAGCAACGGATATAGACTCACTCCATAAAGGTGGCAGCAAAGCATTAGCTAAGAACTATAAACCAATAGTTTTAATGTCATACATAAAACTCTTTGAAAGAGTGCTAAGAAACACGATTGCAAACCACTTGGATTCCCCAAAACTGCACAATCCAGGGCAACATGAGTTCAGAGCAGATCGCTCCTGCCTCTCACAACTACTGGATCACTATGATATGGTCTTGGATGCACTGGAAGGAAAACAGAATGCAGATGTAATATACACAGACTTTACAAAGTCTTTGACAAGTGCGATCATGGCGTAATAGCGCACAAAATACGTGCTAAAGGAATAACTGGCGAAGTGAGGAGATGGATTTTCAACCTTCTAACCAATCGAACACAAATAGTTAAATTGGAAGCTGTCATAGTGAAAAGCTCTGTTCCACAAGGCACAGTACTCGCCCCCATCCTGTTCCTCATTCTCATATCAGACATAGAGATGTAATCCACAGCACCGTGTCATCCTTTGCAGACGATACTAGGATCTGCATGAGACTCTATTGAGGACACGGTTAACCTCCAAGAAGATATAAATCAAGTTTTCCAATGGGCATCAACAATAGAGCGGAAAAATAATGTGAGGGACCTGGGAGTGGTAAAGTCTGAAGATCTCACTTTCAAGGATCACAACAGTGCCACGATCACAACTGCAAAGGAAATGATAGGATGGATAATTTGCTGATCAACAATTTTTGAAAAGTTGTATGCTTCTTAAATGAGATTAGTTAATTCTTATGTATTTTCATATCCTGAATCCAAATATCACCTTGAAAAATGCTTGTTGGCTAAAGGTTTAAAGATACGAGACATGTAATATTTTATTATTTTATTATAACGTGCCGTATGTGTCAGTATGTTTTAAACTCTAATCCGTACCTACTCTCTGCCTTTTTGCTTGACGCTTATAGTGGGCTGAAGAATCATCTCTTGCCAATGTCTAGCAATAGTTTGCAAGCATTCTTGTGCCCCCTTTGCCCTGGTACCATTTTTCCATGGTTGAAATATCTTGGTGAAACTTTTCACCATGTTCGTCACTAACTGCCTCACAGTTCGCTGGAAAAAATCTAAATGTGAGTCCAAAAAGTGGATTTTAAGTGACATGTTACATCCCATGTTCTTGTAAGACTTGATGAGGTTTTCCACCAATTCTTCATAGTTGCCTTCCCTTCTGTTTCCCAGAAATACCTTCGCCACTAACTTGAATGTTTCCCAAGCAGCTTTCTCCTCCCCATGAAGGTCTGATTCAAAGTCACCATCTTTAAGAAGCTCTCTGATGTTAAATACTGCTACGAGATTCCACCGTTGAAGACGAGAGCCTAGCAGCTCTGCCTTATTTTTGGGTAGTTGCAGATCCCTGAATGATCCATGTGCAACTGGGCGAATACCTGATGGAATGTTTGGATATTCAATGGACTCTTTTTTTTTTTTCTTTGACAAGCCCTTTTGTACTGGAGGTACCATGCAGAAGTAACAATTGTGGTATGGTGTGTTGGTTCCCACCATGTCATTGGCACAGCAAAAGGCATTCCTTTCGTCTTCCTCTTCAACCATTGGCGAAGGTTAGTTGCACAAGTGTTGCAGCATATGTGTGGAGCCCAGTTCTTATCCTGGTTACCAATCTTGCATCCAAAATAAAGGTGATATGCCTTTCTGACCATAGCAGTTATACGGCGCTTCTGTGATGCAAAGGTCACCTCACCACAAATGTAACAGAAGTTGTCTGCAATATTCACACAGGTACGAGTCATCTGAAAGAAGGAAACAACAAACAATTAGAAGATAAACATAAAATTTATTTATTAATTTATCATTATAATACAGAGCATGACAGCTAAGCAGAAGTATTTATATAATTCAGTAGGAAAATAAAATTAATAAAATATGCCTCATGCATATCAATAGCTTGCTCAGAGAATATTTTAAGTTTAAAAAGTGTTTGGCTAAGAAAATCACCTACCTTTCACTTCAAAATATAAACTTGGAGAGCACAACCACCTTCTATGACTGCTGGAACAATAATGAAGGTCAGTGAGACTGTGAGTGTGGAACCTGTTGTGACACGTAGGTCTATATTGAAAAGTAGAGCTAACAAACAATTTTAACCATGATATTCATTATCAGTGACCTAAAATTAGTTGGAAATTGCTACTCGGGTATCAGAAGCCTTTTGGTTGTTGGCCAGTGATAATTAAAGTTACTCTAGTTCAGCATAACCAAATCCCCGACTACGACGGAGTGTAGATGTCACACAAAATAATTCAGACGCTTTAGCTTGGGACCTGGTTTGACTTAGAGCGTCATTATGACACACAACCTCAGCAAAACGTTAAAAATCACTAAGTCTGAACAATGCTCTGTGAACAGAGTTACACAGAAGTATGTTTCGACTCACCAGAGAAACCATACTCTACCAAAACAGTGTCTAAATAACGAACAAACAGCCAGAGACGAGAGAGATCCCTGGAGAGATGTTAACAGGACTCTCCACAGCTAGTCATCGCTCGACCAGCACATATCTCTCTCCATCTGCCTCTAGTCCTGGAAACATCTCTCCAGGGATCTTTCTCGTCTCTGGCTGTTTGTTCGTTATTTAGACACTGTTTAGTAGAGTATGGTTTTGCTGGTGAGTCGAAACATACTTATTGTAACTCTGTTCACGTTTGGCTGACGTTGTGTGTCATAATGACGCTCTAAATTAACCCAGGTCCCAAGCTAAAGCTTCTGACCTATTTTGTGTGACATCCGTGCATCGTCGTAGTCGGGGATTTGGTTATGCTGAACTTAGATTCAGTATTAAGGGAGTTTTATGACTTTTATGGAGAATCTGCTGATGGTCCCCATTTAGGGTCGTTATTTTGTATCCTTCAGCCTGACGCTGTGTTGCTGCTTCTTACATTATTGCTGTTAGCGAATGATTCGTTGTTCAAGCAAGCTGTTTTCATTGCCTTGATGGTCGAGAAGATAGATTATTTGTGGACAAGTGTCAGACACTTGTATGTACTAATATTTTTATATTTGATAGTGACGTACCAGACGGTACTTAAGAGTCGTACTGTTACGAAATGTGCCTTTAGCACTATACTACTATATGTACAATTTAACTTTGCACTACAAGAGAAGTGTAGGAGCTTATATCCTAAATTATATCAAATTCATTTACTTTGATTTTGACCACCTAGACAAAGTTGTCTAGGTGGTCAAAATTTTTATTTCGTTAGTATCCTATCAGATCCAATCCTAAAGCGCTATTAAAATTTATCGTATAAATAAGGTCTTGAGGATATCTCTCCAAGATATCCTCAAGACCTTATTTATATCCCCTTTGTTAATACCCATTTTCCACTTGTATACCTCGATCATGTCTCCCCTCATTCTTCGTCTTACAAGTGAATGTAATTTAAGGGTCTTCAATCTTTCTTCATACGGAAGATTTCTAATGCTAAAGGATAACTGGACCAGAATACTTATTGACTACTTGTTACAAAAACCAGAAACAAGCTGAATGCTAGAGGGGGAGACCTTCTAGTATTCTCTAGAAATGTCTATACTTGATAGATATCGCCTTTTTGTAACACTCAGCAATACCATCTCCACCACCAGCATACTCAACAATACCATCTCCACCACCAGCATCCTCAACAATACCATCTCCACCACCAGCATACTCAACAATACCATCTCCACCACCAGCATCCTCAGCAATACCATCTCCACCACCAGCATCCTCAGCAATACCATCTCCACCACCAGCATCCTCAGCAATACCATCTCCACCACCAGCATCCTCATCAATTCCATCTCCATAAGCAGCATCCCAAACGCCAGCAACTCCAATCATCTTCCTTAACTCCATTATCCTAAACGTCAGCATCATTAACACCAGCATCCTCAATACCAGCATCACCAACACCATGAACACCAGAATCAAACACAAGTAACATTACCACCAACAATATTACCACCACCAACATTACCACCACCAACATTACTGCCAACAATATTACCACCACCAACATTACCACCAACATTACCACCAACAACATTACCACCAACAACATTACCACCAACAACATTACCACCAACAACATTACCACCAACAACATTACCACCAACAACATTACCACCAACAACATTACCACTAACAACATTACCACCAACAACATTACCACCAACAACATTACCACCAACAACATTACCACCAACAACATTACCACCAGCAACATTACCACCAACATTACCACCAACAACATTACCACCAACAACATTACCACCAACAACATTACCACCAACAACATTGCCACCACCAACATGACTGCCAACAATATTACCACCACCAACAATATTACCACCACCAACATTACCACCACCAACATTACCACCAACAACATTACCACCAACAACATTACCACCAACAACATTACCACCAACAACATTACCACCAACAACATTACCACCAACAACATTACCACCAACAACATTACCACCAACAACATTACCACCAGCAACATTACCACCAACATTACCACCAACAACATTACCACCAGCAACATTACCACAAACAACATTACCACCAACAACATTTCCACCATTACTACCAACACCATCATTACCAACATCATCACTATCATTACCAGCACCATCATCACCAACACCATCATTGCCATCACCACCACCACCACTATAATCACCAACACCATCATTACCGACACCATCATTACCAACACCATCATTACCAACACCATCATTACCAACACCATCATTACCAACACCAACATTACCATCACTATCACTATCATTACCAGCACCATCATCACCAACACCATCATTACCAAAACTGTCACCACCATCATCATCACTACAATCATTAGCAACATCATCCCCAACATCATCACCACCACCATTATCACCAACACCATCATCACCAACACCATCATCAACACCATCATTACCAACACCATCATTACCAACACCATCATTACCAACACCATCATTACCATCACTATCACTATCATTACCAGCACCATCATCACCAACACCATCATTACCAAAACTGTCACTACCATCATCATCACTACAATCATTAGCAACATCATCACCAACATCATCACCACCACCATTATCACCAACACCATCATCACCAACACCATCATCACCAACACCATCATCAACACCATCACCAACATCAACACCATCATCAACACCATCACCAACATCAACACCATCACCAACACCATCACCATCACCAACATCTTCACCATCAACATCATCACCAACACAATCACCAACACAGTCACCAACACCATCAACTCTAAAACTTAAAGAAAAATATGACAGGCAGATAAGGGATCCCTGGCAGATAAGGGATCCCTGGCAAGTAAGGGACCTCTGGCAGGTAAGGGATCCCTGGCAGGTAAGGGATCCCTGGGATCCCTACAGGTAAGGAAACCCCTCCAGATAAGGGATCCATGGCAGATAAGGCATCCTGGCATGTAAGGGATCCCTGGTTGGTAAGGGATCCCTAGCAGGTGAGGGATCCCTGGCAGTTAAGTGATCCCCTCCAGTTTACCCAGTCCTACCCAACATCAGTCCTACCCAACGCCAGTCCTACCCAACACCAGTCCTACGCTTCACCATTCTCATCCAACACCAGTCCTACCTAACACCAGTCCTACCCAACACCAGTCATACCCAACACCAGTCCTTCCCAACACCAGTCCTTCCCAACACCAGTCCTTCCCAACACCAGTCCTTCCCTACACCAGTCCTTCCCAACACCAGTCCTACCCAACACCAGTCCTACCCAACACCAGTCCTTCCCAACACCAGTCCTTCCCTACACCAGTCCTTCCCAACACCAGTCCTTCCCTACACCAGTCCTTCCCAACACCAGTCCTACCCAACACCAGTCCTTCCCAACACCAGTCCTACCCAACACCAGTCCTTCCCAACACCAGTCCTACCCAGCACCAGTCCTTCCGAACACCAGTCCTACCCAACATCAGTCCTATCCAACACATGTTCATTGCAATACCAGTCCATTGCAATGCCAGTCTAGTTCTCCACAACAGTGCTCCACAACAACAGTCCATTGCAATGCCAGTCTAGTTCTCCACAACAGTGCTCCACAACAACAGTCCAGTCGCCTCATTAGCTACTCCTCCATATCCCAGTCCTCAGTTTGATCTTCAGCTTCACTGCATATCTCAGCTTCTCTCAGCCTCGTCATCCTCAGTGACTACTCTCTTCACATCTCAGGGCTTCTCCACCTTCTTCACTGTCTTCTTGTATATGTGTTATTTCCTCCTGCTCCTACCTCCATACCTTGTATCATCGTTTATCCCTTCATCTGCTGGTTTCTATCAACAGGTATCTTTTCATCTCTGCTGCTCTCTTGGTTTTCGTCAACTTCCATCTGTGCAGCGTTCTATCTCCATCATCTGGTCAGAGGTGACAGCCTGGGTGATGTACACTATTATAATGTACTTTTTTTCACATTCCACATCTGTAATAATAATAATAATAATAATAATATTAATAGCAACAAAAATAATACTAGTAATAACTGTAATAATAATAATAATAATAGTAGAGATAGAGATATTTCAAGAGTTTTTATATAAGAATGCCTAACTTAATCGAATTTCAAATAAAGATTGTTTTGAGTTACTTTGATCATAGTTTACGATTCGTTTCCGATAGTATCATAATAGTATCATAATGATGTCTGGTGATATTTACTAACCACCTCCAAGATATCTGATGATATATTTGATATCTCTGACTACAGTCCTCAGGAGCTAACGTCAGAAATATCGTGAACTATCAAATCCTTTTCATTGAAGTGCTTAAGTTGTAAATAAAAAAATCAGTGTCTTGACTTAGCGTCTTGTAGGGAAATATTTAAACATTTCCATTTGAATGTCGAATGTCATTACGATTTAGAGAGTCATGAAGATTTGAGTGTTGATCTTAGAAGTGACCTTTTCTTGGAATTTTGATAAATCAAAGATCCTAACAAATGTTTTGTATTAATTTGATCATAGTTGAAGACTAGTTTTCGATTATGATGTCATACCGCAGTCGGGCGATAATTATTGGCCACCTCCAAGAAATTTGATTATAACTAGCATTTTAACAGCTACGTCATTGATTCCAATAATAACACCAGAATATTCTAAAAGTAAACAAACCAAAATAGTACTTTAACATGCTCGTTTTATTGAATGAAACAATGAGTATAGAGGCCTACACTCCACTGTAAAACAGAAAATTTCATTCTCACCACTAATAGTCAAGACCTCAATATTACCCTCGATGAGCTCCCTATTGCGATCACTGTATTACTACTAATGGATTTCCCTTTACGACCTGGTTCAACACAGCAGCAGAATCCTTCACAGGAACCTGTCCATAACAAGTCACAATTTAAACATTATTTTGTTGATTATCTTATTAGGTAAGAAAAAATAATTATGACCTTCGCTAATCTTAGAAGACACTTCAGATTTCGTAATACTAGGTTTAGGATATGTTCTAGGTCTCGGCTTTCCCACTTTAAGACACACAGAAGCGGTAGTTCGGTAAAGACGTACACATCCTCCACTGCTATAGTACCTTCAGTAGGGTAAAGATTTATGAAAGTATCCATAAAACCGAAATCGGTGCCACTGAAAAAAAGTAAAGCTGGATGCACGGAACAAAGATACCTCCGGAGAGCTAAGGAGCTACTTGTTTAATCTGTACTTCTGAGTGAGAGTTGTAACGAGAGAAAATGAGTAATAAAAGGAAGTAATGGCTACAGCCAATGGCCAGCAGGACAATGTCTTGAACCAGCAGCTGTACATGGTCTCAAACACCACCGTACAGAACAAAGGCAAATGCATTTTAGCAGAGCGCATCGCTAAACTTTTTTAAAATAACACATAAAAAACACAGATTACTAGGACCTGATGCAGGTCACATCCTCACGTACACCGGATGGAATATCTCAATTTCAGCCTCGCCCAGAACCTAACACCCTTATTCCTCAACTATTTACTTGTCTCTAATTTTGATATTCTTTGCACTTGACAAAGCGTACTAATAAAGGTCTCATTTTCTTGTATATATTTACATGTTGTTGGTTACGCGACCTCAATTACAACATAGGTATGGAGCATAAGAGCTAGTCTTTCTAATGCATGATTGTGGCTTCAAGGACATTTATAACAAAGTTCTAAGATTTCGAACATCTGCTAGTACCGTGAAAGACTTCATGAAACCCAGTGACTAACACTCGATGATGGGGCTGTGTTGGGAATAAAGCGTCAAAAAAACAAAACCTCACTCATAATACAATCATCATTACACTAGGTTCGACCTTTTGCTCAACGTATTCATTCTATCATACTGTCTTTGCTAGTAACTGGATAACTTTTCTCAACTCATCGTGAAAATTTTCCTGAAGGGGAAAAGAATTCATTTTGATATAGAGGTCCATGGACCAAATATTGAACAAATGACAAGTCGGTGACTCAACTGCTGAGCCACCAGCGTTCATATGTTGCGCTGGACGTTACATTTGAACACATCAAAATGCGTTCATATCACTTGTGTGTGTGTAACTTCCGTTTCTCTGCAAGATTTTTTTCCATAGTGAAATTTTGTTGATTTTTTGAAAATAAAATAAAAATCCACAAGTAGTTGATTTCCCGCAACATCTGCCATATTTACCTGAAAATTCCGAAACAAGAATACATACTTCTAATACACAATTTTAAATGCTAACCGACTACACTTCTCAAGTCTCCAATTTTTCCCACATAATTGTATAAAATTCCCATAAAGTGGCGACACTGTCCTCATCATTTGATTGTTTGACTGGGACTATGAAACCCATCCACCGTGGGAGGCTTGACTGGGACTATGAAACCCATCCACCGTGGGAGGCATCACAAGGAACTCTCACATGGAACCAACAACAACTGCAACTTTGTCAGGCCTCCAGCCAGGAGCCAATTTGGCAAGGACAGTCCCCACCAGGTGCGTAAAAGTGTTCGCTCATCTTTTCCCTGCTAATTATGGATGTGTCATGTGCTAACTGCGTTAGAGACATACAGACGAAGGGCCAGTTACTGGGTAAATTGCAATGATTTTCGTCTTTTTAGTCTGATTTGGGTTAGAACATTCTGAGCAATGTCAGGTTATGATTTAGTCGATTAGGACAGCTTTCGTTTATGAGAAGTTTAAATATAAGTAGTTCGCCTTTAATCATGGTCTCCTCCATTCAGAGCAGAATTTGCATATTCCATGGACCACTAATTTATATCTAAATAACTATACCTTGAAGAGCTAAATGTTTCCTAAAGACATTGTTAAACGCTAAAACATCAATAGGCTAAAACAACGATATGGCCATATTACAATAATAATACTTAAAATTAAAGGGCTTCCTGTTTCCTTTTTATTAAAATCACTGAACATATTTTTTTTAAAAAGATAATTATGGGAACCTTATGAAAGAGTTAGTATAACATTAATGATAAACATGCGGTGCAAAAACTACTGATTGTAATTCTTAATATTTTGTGGAACTCCTCTCTCTTTCTCAACACACACACACACACACACACACACACACACACATATATATATATATGTCGTGCCGAATAAGTAAAACTGGTCAATTAGCAAAGAACTCATTTAAAATTAAGTCTTTTTTTTTAAATTTTCTCTAATACGTTTGAAGATATATTTTTCCCTTTTATGTTAATGTAAAAATTAATAATTTTGTACCAAAAGAACCTTAGAAAACTTACCTAACCTTATTATAACAAGCGCAATTTAATTTAGCCTAATCCAACTAAATATATTTTAGATAAGTTTACGATAATTTAATAAACAAACACAGTGAAATATATTTTTTCGTTAGGTTCAGAATGATTTTTGCGAAATTATTGCACACCCAAATTTTCGCTTGCCTTATTCGGCAAGAAGAGCCAAAATAGCAAGTTTTACCTATTCGGCACGTCACACACAAACACACACACACACACACACACACACACACACACACACACACACACACATATATATATATATATATATATATATATATATATATATATATATATAATTATATATATATATATATATGACTTGTGGGTATTGCATACCTTTGATCTAAAGCCCAGCCTTATTGAATTTACTCCATGCTTCTCAGGGGTTGAAATGGCATTGTCAACGAAAAAAGAAAATCTTTTGATGTATTTTACCCACCGTGGGGATTCACTTCCATTATTATAGCAGGAAATTCAATCACATAGAATATAATGTTTTAACATTATTTCTACAAGTACATGTAAGACGTATATCGACCTAGATGACATCAAGCCCCTTGTTATGCAGAGCATTTCGGGTACATAAGGTCAATTTTGTCCCCAGGATGCGACCAAAACCAGTCGACTAACACCCTGGTACCTATTTTACTGATAGGTGAGTATAGACAGCAGGTGTTTTAATGAAACACCTAATGTTTCCACCCGTACCGGGGATCGACCCCCAGACCTCAGTGTGTGAGCTGAGTGCGCTAGCAATCTGTTTGAAATCAAGTTCACTAAAGTAATATTTGAGTGACTGTCATCCTGTCTTAATAAGACAAGCATGTCAACATGTCAACAAATTCAAGAGTATGGAAGCCTCAGTGAAATGAGCTATTATTGATAATTATTTCAGAGCATCAGTAGTCTCATGGTGAGAATCTCGCCGCAAACAAGGAAGAACAAAAGAGTATAAAAGAAACGAAACCACCTCACGATCTTTTACATTTGATAAAATATTGTTAGTTGCATGATTGGAGAGAATGCTGCGAGTGCAACACATTCTCTACTAGAAACACACAATGTAGTTCTGCGGAGGATGTCTGAGATAGCACATGTTAATCAGACAAGCCTCTGTCGACACTCATATCAAGTTGTCAGTACTGCTCAACGAATCAGTAGACGTGGGTAATTGTGCTCAAGTTACTTTAAATAATTAAAGGGAAAAAATATATATGATGTAACTTGTTATTGACCTCAAGACTAAAAAAAAAATTCCAAAGGGTTTCCACATTCTTAAAAAAATGGTGACTGTCAGAATGAAACCCTCGTTTACCCTCGTTGAGAGTGAGCAGACACGTCCTTCACTCTGAGTTTAGTAGGAGCTGAAATAAGTGTAGCTATTTCGTGTCCTAGTCACCTATTTTCATTTTATGCAGAAACAATTATCTTCATATCAAGAATGTATATATTTTCTAAATACTTTTTGTTCAAGTTGTTTAAATCTCATATTGGATACAATTGTCAACAGAAGGAAATAAAGTATGGTTACCTAAAGCTTTTGTTTCCCAAGATAACCTTTCTCACATAGCAACTGTTCTATTGTACACCAGAGTTATAACTTTCACATTTAGATATACATTGCTCATTCAGTATGTCTCAGTCTCGACAGTATTTGTTGAGACTGAGAGGGATATATATATATATATATATATATATATATATATATATATATATATATATATATATATATATATATATATATCGAAATATATTGGAAAATGCATATAAATATATATTTAATCAAATTTTCCGCTAAAACCTGGTTATGTGTGTCCTGGTTATCCTGCGATCTACTAGAAATTTGGTCTCTTAGTTACTGGTAGATCGCGATCGAAGTTTTAACAACCCATGCTCTGGAGCACCAGTTATACCCTGGAGCACCAGTTATACCCTGGAGCACCAGTTATACCCTCGAGCACCAGTCATACCCTGGAGCACCAGTTATACCCTGGAGCACCAGTTATACCCTGGAGCACCAGTTATACCCTGGAGCACCAGTTATACCCTGGAGCACCAGTTATACCCTGGAGCACCAGTTATACCCTGGAGCACCAGTTATACTCAGGAGCACCAGTTATACTCAGGAGCACCAGTTATACCCTGGAGCACCAGTTATACCCTGGAGCACAAGTTATACCCTGGAGCACCAGTTATACTCAGGAGCACCAGTTATACCCTGGAGCACCAGTTATACTCAGGAGCACCAGTTATACCCTGGAGCAACAGTTATACTCTGGAGCACCAGTTATACCCTGGAGCACCAGTTATACCCTGGAGCTCAAGTTATACCCTAGAGCACAAGTTATACCCTGGAGCACCAATAAGTTAAAAGTATTCATGGTCGTCAATAAGTATAAATACACATGATGGCGTCTGTGTTGAACACGCCAAGTCTGAACCTTTCTCCCCCTTATATGTTCAATAATATCTCTTCCCTCTCCATACCTTTCCTCCCCTTCCCTCCTCTACCCACTTTTACCCCCATCCGACCTACCCCCCTAATCTATTTCTCTTCTATTCCCTTTCCTAATTCTCCATATAATTCCCCTCTTTACATCTTTCGTCTTATTAAAATCTCTCCACCCAAGCCAACACCATCCATTGCCACCCCTTTTCCCCCCTCCCTATTCATTCCCCTTCCCCTCCCCACACTTTCCCTTAATCACCCCACTCCTTTCATATCCTCGTCATTTCTCCCATCCATAATTTCTATTCTGCTCCCTTCTCTTCTCCTCACATCCCATCTTTCATCAACACCTACGCTTTTCTCCTTCTTCCTCCTTCCTATCCCTTTCCCCCTCCTCCTTTCCCCACCCCTTTCATTCTTACACTTCTCTACTCACGTTACTTCCTTTCTCATTCATCTCATTTCCTCATTTCAGTCCTTCCCTCCTCTTCTCATGCAACATCTCCCTTCCCTTACCTTTCCTCTCCCCTCACTTACCATATCCAGGAGAACAAGGAAGTAAAAACAACTAGTTAAGAAAATGCAGGTATAAGGAAGAAACCTGAAACTGTTACTTTAAGAAGAATGGTGACTACGTAACACAAAATCATAAGGCTGGAAAAAGAGGAGGGAAGAGTAATAAAATGGAAGAGAGAGGTATGTAAGGACTTGCGTACAAGATTCAAGGGAAGAGGAATTCATGGAGAGGCGTCGATGATTTCAGAAGTAGTGGTCCAAACAGCTTGATAAATAAAACTGGGAAAAACAAATAGAATAAAGGACACTTGACAAAACAAATTGAATAAAAGACACTGAACAAGACAAATAGAAAAGAAGACACTGGACAAAACATAGAATGAAAGACACTGGACAAAACAAATGGAATAAAAGACACTAGACAACAGAAACTGTACAACGAAACTAGACAATAGAAACCGGTCAACATCCACACATAAAAGGAGGAGGTAAAAAAGCTATTAAAGTTTCAGGATTCAACAAAAGACAAAGGATCTGACAAAATCCCACCATGGGCACTGAAAGAATTAACGGAAGCCTTATGAGAACCTCTAGTAAATATCTACAAGTCACTAGAGAAGTGTCAACAACCGAGCATCTAGAAAACAGAAAACATGGTCTCAGTGTGCAAACTCGGGGAGAGGAAAGAAGAACTGTAGAACTTTTTAACTAATGTGAATGATATCTTAAATATTGGAAACTTCATCAGATGATTTGTTTTGACCTGAGCAGTGATGGAAGGGAAGCAGGGAGATTGGGCAGAAAAGTCCTGCCTTATTTACCTGCTGATCTATGAAAAGATAAGAATGATCATGCAAGAGAGAGTGTGTGTGTGTGTATGTGTATGTGTATGTGTATGTGTGTGTGTGTGTACTCATCTAATTGTAATCACCTAATTGTGGTTGTAGGGGTCGATTCATGGATCCTTTCCCCGCCTCTTCACTGGTCGCTACTAGGTTCACTCTCTCCCTACTCCATGAGCTTTGTCATACCTCTTCTAAAAGCTATGTATGGATCCTGCCTCCACTATCTCACTTACCAGACTGTTCCACTTCCTGACAACTCTATGATTGAAGAAATACATCCTAACATTCCTATGACTCATCTGAGTCTTCAACTTTTAATTGTAACCCCTTGTTGTTGTCTCCCATCTCTTTAACATCTTGTCTCTGTCCAACTTGTCAATTCCTTTCAGAATTTTATATGTCGTTATCATATCCCCCTATCCTTAATGTCCTCCAGTGTCGTCAGGTAGATTTCCCTTAACCTCTCCTCGTAGGACATGCCCCTTAGCCCCGGGACTACTCTTGTTGAAAACCTTTGCACTTCTTTAATTTCTTGATGTGCTTGACCAGGTGTGGGTTCCAGACTGGTGCTGCATGCTCGAATATGGGTCTGACGTACACGGTGTCAAAATGCTATTTTTAGGTTTGCCAGGCGCCCATATGCTGCAGCAGTTATTTGGTTGGTGTGTGCCTCAGGAGATGTGCTTTGTATTGTACTCACCCCAAGATCCTTTTTCTTGAGTGAGGTTTGCAGTCTTTGGCCCACTAGACTGTACTCTATTTGCGGTCTTCTTTGCCTTTCACCGATCACCATGACTTGGTACTTGATGGGGTTAAACTCCAGCCTGTCCAGATCCCTTTGTAGTCTTGCCTGATTCTCATCCGATTGAATTCTCTTCATCAACTTCACATCGTCTACAAACAGGGACACTTCTGAGTCTATCCCTTCCATCATGTCATTTACATACACCAGAAACAGCTCCAGTCCTAGGACTGACCCCTGTGGAACCCCGCTCGTCACAGGTGCACTCTGACACATCGTCACGTACCATGACTCGTTGTTCCCCTACATGTCAAGAATTCTCTGATCATTGCAGTGCCTTCCCTGTTATACCTGCCTGATCCTCCAGCTTTTGAACTAATCTCTTGTGAGGAACTGTGTCAAAAGCCTTCTTACAGTCCAAGAAATGCAATCTACCCACCCCTTTCTCTCTTGCCATACTGTCGTTACCTTGTCGTGGAACTCCAGTAGGTTTGTGACACAGTATTTACCTTCCCTGAAAGGATGCTGGCTGTTGTGAACAATCTCATTCATTTACAGGTGTTCCACCACTCTTCTCCTGATAATCGTCTCCATGACATTGCAAACTATACAAGTCAGTGACACTGGTATGTAGTTTAATGCTGTCTCCTTTCTTAAAAAAATTGACTACATTTGCTGTCTTCTATACCTCAGGTAGTCGCCCCTTTTTCGATAGATGTGTTGAAGATTGTTGATAGTGGCACACACAGCACCTCTGCTCCCTCAGGGGGGTGCTTTCTGCCGGACATCTCTCCCATGGAGAAATGTTGTCCGGCCCTATTTCCTTTGAGATATCTAGTTCACCTAGCAGCCTCTTCACCTCCTCGGTTGTATGTATTGTATCCTGCACTTCATGGTGTACTCCACCACTCAGGCTTTCTGGTGTCCTTTTTGTCTCCACTGTGAACACTCCTCTAAATCTCGTGTTGAGCTCCTCATATACTTCACGGTCGTTTCTTGTGGTCTCCCCTCCTTCCTTCCTCAGCATGATTACCTGGTCCTTGACTCTTGTTTACCTCCTGATGTGACTGTACAACACCTTCGGGTCAGACTTGGCTTTCGCTGCTATGTCACTTTCATATTGCCGCTGGGCCTCCCTCCTTATCTGTGCATATTCATTTCTGGCTCTACGACTAATCTCCTTATTTTCCTGGGTCCTTTGCCTTCTATACTTCTCCCATTCTCTAGCACATTTAGCTTTGGCCTCTCTACACCTTTGGGTGAACCAAGGGCTCGTCTTGGCCTTTCCATTATTTCTGTTGCCCTTGGGTACGAGCCTCTCCTCTGCTTCCTTGCATTTAGTTGTCACATAGTCCATTATTTCATTTGCTGACTTTCCTGCCAGTTCTCTTTTCCACTGAACCTCTTGCAGGAAATTCCTCATGCCTGTGTAGTCCCCTCTTCTGAAGTTTGGCTTCACCCATCCTGCTTCCCTCTCCACTTATAACTCTAATATGTATTCGAAGCTCAGCACCACGTGATCACTAGCTCCAAGGGGCCTTTCATATGTGACGTCCTCAATGTATGAACTGGCCAAGGTGAATACTAGGTCCAGTCTTGCTGGTTCGACCTCTCCTCTCTGTTGGTTTTTCTAACGTGTTGATGCATGAGGTTTTCCGATACCTCCTCCATCATCTTATCCCTCTACGTTCCTGGGCCCTCGTGTGGCTCAAGATTTTCCCAGTCAATTTCCTTGTGGTTGAAGTCACCCACAACTAGTAGCTTTACCCTGCCCACATGGGCCCCTCTAGCCACTTCAGCCAGTGTGTCAACCATTGCCCTGTTACTCTCATCATATTCTTGTCTTGACCTCCTGCTATTCTGTGGTGGGTTATATACATCACTGCAATCACCACCTTGGGACCTCCAGTCTGAAGTTTTCCTAATATGTAGTCCCTTGCTTCTTCTTTGTCTCCAGCTCCTCAAAATTCCACTGGTTTTTAATGAGCAATGCAACTCTTTCACCCCCTCTATTCCCTCTCTCTTTCCTCAGGATCTGATATCTAGTTCGAAAGATGGCGTCTGTTATCATTCCTGTGAGCGTGGTTTCCATGAGAGCTGTTATTTCTAATGATGACTCTGTAATTCTTTCGTGGCACTCCTCCCATTTATTCATTATTCCAACACTGTATTCTGGGGGGGGGGGTTGTGGGGGCTGGGGGAATGGGAGACCAGGCAGGGTGCTATGGGAGTCTACTGCATAGGGTGGGGTGGGGGCTGAGGGTGTGAAGTGTGACTTGTTTTGGGATATGTTTGGTTGTGGGGTCCTATGGGTGGCTCTGTGGATGTTTGCATTTGCTGTTCCACTCGTCTCTGTTTGCCCCCTACTGACTCGTGCCTAGTCTCTCTTTCTTGCCCCCTTTTATCTTTTTGTCCTTTCAGCCTCTGTTGTTCTGTTCTCGTTCTGTCGCGATCTAGGTACACCCTCCATGGTTTCTGCTGCAGGATCCTGTTCTGCACATTTCTGTCTTGAAAATCAGTTTGGCTGGCTGATTTCTTCCCCTCGAGTATCCCCATATTCTCTGAAAATTTATCAACTCAGTCATGTCCTCCTCCCCTGTTTATTTGATGATATTTTCAATATCTTCTTTCTTTCTGCCGTCTTTCATCGTATGTTCTACCTTCGCTCTCCTGAAGCCCATGGAGAAAGACTGACCTCTCCCTCTCCTCCTTCCATTGCCTTTCCCTGCACATCTTTGGGTCCCATTTAAACATAGCCATTGCCTCCCTTATCATTTCCTGGATCTCCCGGTGGCTAGATCTCGACTCAGCAGCAGGAGTATGTCATCTTGACTACCTACACCTCATCCCTCATATACTGCTGTCCCTGTGCATAACAGGATGCCCCATTCACTCCTTGACATTTCCTGGTGGTCTGATAGGGCCACAACATAGGTCTTGTCTCCTTCCTTTCCTTTGGATCCCTCGTTGAATTTTGGAGTACCTGCTCCAGATGCCATGTCCCTTCCGGCCATTTGCCATATATCTTGCTTCAGCATTTTTACTTCAGCTTCTAGGTTTCGTATATTGACTTTTGCAGCTCCTACTTCTCCGCTTCCATCTCCCTCTCCATTTTCGCGGAAAGCTCACCTAGCTTACTTTCCCACTCTTGCTCCATCCTTCTCTATAGCTCTTCTATCCATTATTCCCTTCTATGCCCTTCGTTCTCTGTTTTCCTGGGTCTTCGAGTGCCTCTCTGGGGTTCCATTATTTATTATTAATGAGCTAGTTTTCGTAGTGTGTGTGTGTGTGTGTGTGTGTGTGTGTGTTGTTCATGTGTCTGTTGTATGTGTGTGAGAGAGGGAGAGATAGGGGAGGGAGAAAGTGGGAGGTTAGAGAAGGGGAGGGGAAGGGATAGAGAAAGATGGGGAGGGAGAGAGAGAGAGAGAGAGAGATAGAGAAAGATGGGGAGGGGAGAGAGAGAGAGAGAGAGAGAGAGAGAGAGAGAGAGAGAGGGGGAGGGGAAACTACAAGCATAATGCCTCAGAATGGGTTAATTAGCGAACATGTAGTGGCATGGGACAGCCAATCACAGCTCTCGAATCAGTCAAAACAAAAGGTGAAATGTGTGATACATCCAGCCTATCAAGGTAGTTAAATACGTATTACATATAATTTTCGATTTAGCAAATAACAAAAATAACACTGGCAATATAATATTAGATAAAATACGTAAATATATACGAGGTTGTTTATTTTCTTGGTACACAACTTGTCAAGTATTGTCAGTTATATTAATATTTTATCTATGGTTAGGTCAGACTTTTTTCTCCTATGATTTGTTGAATCTATTCAGATTTTCTTATCCTGAATAGGAATAATAAAATACTGTGTAAATATTTTTCGATAACACAGTATTTATGAAACATTAATACGATAAAATTTCATTAAGAGTTAAGTTACTTTCAAAACCTTTAAATGAACATTTGAATATCCATTTCGTGAAACAAAGAGAGACTTGGATTATTATAATAGAAAAAGAAAATAAAGACTAAAAAAACTTTTTGAAATTTCAGTCCTGATCCGCCACTTCCAAATATGAAAAGAAACGTCTATAGCAGCTTGTACACTGTGTCATGTAATTGTACAATAATTGTTTGGAAGAGTTCGTAACGGGAAAAGCTGCGTAATTGTATCTCATAGTAATGGAATGAATTAGGCTGTTCTTATTGTCTTCCTTGACAGTAAGAACGAAACAGCTATAAAATAAAACATCTCAGTGAAAAATACCAAAACGAAAATACCTGAGCGTTTTGGTATGCTTACAGATCTTGCGAGGATCTAGAAAGAAATATGTAGCATATCTTATGTTAGAAGAGGTTCCAGTAAGTGGCAATACTAGCCTTTGTAAGCCCCCTAAGAGACGTGTCATAGACGAATTTAAAAGTAGCAATACAATGTAAAGGAAACACAAGAAAATATCGCATAAAAATTAGACACGTGCAACATCTGGGTATCTTTATTGTAGACGTTTCGCCATCCAGTGGCTTTATCAATACAGATTCTAGGACAAAACTTGAAGACAGTAGAACTATATACAGAAGATGAGGTAATCAGCCCCTCAGTCTTGGAATTGGTGTGAACAACACCGAAGTTGTGGAGGTTCTGAAAGAATTGAGATTCTGCACATGTGTCTATTTTTCATCTTGTCGGTATTGTATATAATTCTTGAACAAAATATAACATAAAATGACGGAGACTAGAGGAAAATATCGTGGAACAATATTTGGCAGGTTTCGAGTTAAACATTCTTGAAGGAATCTTTAAAGCAATTCATCAGTGAATCACGGTATATGTTGCAACGACCTGCATGTAGCGGTGATCAATCCTCCCTCACAGTCGAAATTGCATATAACTGACTAACGTTGATGATTGGCATCACAATCTCCAGGGAATGTCTTCGGGTTGGCCAAATGACGTTCTGTATAAAGTTTAGATGCACACGATGACTCACAGTACTTGTGTACATAAAATAGAGATACCACAGTGCCTTCTGTAAGGTCACCTTGCAGGTACAACCATCCCCTCTCCGTATGCTGTCTTCCAGGACCGGCTTAAGTTTGTTTGCAATCGTGTCATTACGATTTCGTGAGTCAAGTCCAGTTCCTGTAGTTCCTACTGTAGATATTATAAATAATTAGGTAATTATACATATAATTAGGTAATTATACATATAATTAGGTAATTATACATATAATTAGGTAATTATACATATAATTAGGTAATTATACATATAATTAGGTAATTATACATATAATTAGGTAATTATACATATAATTACCTAATTATAAATATAGTTAGGTCATTATACATATAATTAGGTCATTATACATATAATTAGGTAATTATACATATAATTAGGTAATTATACATACATATAATTAAGCAATTATACATATAATTAAGTAATTATACATATAATTACCTAACTACGCAAACATATAATTAGATAATTATTCGTAAAAATAGTTAAAATAGAGAAGGAAATATGAATACATTTACAATTGCATTTTGTATATGTATTCGGAAATATTTCAGAAAACAGGTGCTGAAAAATTTATTATGTGGTCCCAATCAATGGAACCACATATTAAATTTGTTAATTTATTAATTTATTTGTTGATAATGTGTTTCTCTGACACCCATTGTTAACCTTCAAGATCATAAAAAAGGAGGAGCACTGCAGCAGTCCTGCTGGCCTATGCTAGGCAAGTCTAACTCAATACCCTCCTACACCTGCTCATGTACTTGTCTAACCTGCTTTTAAAGCCAGTCAAGGTTTCTACTTCAGTACCGCTACTTTGGACAACTGCTTTCCTATATCTTTCCTGCATCTAAATTTTTCCAACTTGTACCTATTGCTGTTAGTCCTGTCTTGGTCAGATATCTTCAGCACGTTATTTATATCCCCTTTATTTATTCCTGTCTTTCATTCATACATCCTAATCACATCCCTCCTAATTCTACGCCTTTCAAGAGATTGCAGATTCAGTGCCTTCAGTCTATCCTGCAGAGTGCAACGGACAAATGAAGTAGCAGCAGCAGCAACACACACAGCAAGAGGCATTATTGAGCTTCCTCAGCGCTCGAGCTTAATGCCCAAAGCTGGGGTGTGGCTCCAAAAGGATCCTGTAGTGCTTGCTGCCTTTGCACCTCCTGACATCGTCTTCTGCTATGCAGCTGCCAGACCCTTCGAGCCCAGTGTGGGCGGAGTTTGTGGCAGCCCAAGGTGCCTATCTTCTCCCTCCGAGCCCCATGGGGGTGGGGTCTCGCAAGGCCTGGGGACAACTGGTCCCAGAAGATGAGTGTCTGAGACAATCCCACTACAGGGAGCCAAGGCTGGGCCAACTCTTGTAAAAGGCCCGGGCCGGGTGATTATACCGGCGAACCTACTACCTACCTAGTCTATCCTGATAGGAAAGATTTCTGATACATGGGATCAACTCTTGTCATCCTTCTCTGTGTGTTTTTCAGCAAATTTATGTCCATTCTGTAATACGATGACCAGAACTGTGCAGCATAAACTAAATGAGGTCTTACCAAGGATATACAAAGGTGGAGTATAACATGAGGGCTTCTATTATTTATATTTCTTGATATGAAGCCCAGAATTCTATTAGCCTTATTGCTAACACTTACGCACTGTTGTCCTGGTTTTAGATCACTGCTAACCACAGTAAGAGGTAGATAGAGTATAAAAGCAGTGCCATCAGTGGGAAAGAAAGAAGTGAAATTGAATGAACTTTAAAAGGAGATTGGGCAAAATATTAGCAAGTATTGTGCAGCATTGTGAGAATGAAGGTGGGAAGGAAGCCGAACAGTTATGTGGAATATTTAAGAATACAATGCTAGAATGTGTAACAGAAGTTTGTGTGGGTATGATAGGCATGATTCAGGTGTGGAATGATGAGGGAGAGAGAGTGGTAAGGTTCATACCATATACAAATGATATTAGGAACATTCAGTATATGTAGAGAATAGGAGAAGTTAAAAGAGTTTTAAGGGAATGCCAGAGGACAGCCAGTTAGAGAATGGGTGAGGTTCTATCGCCAAATTTTTCTCAGAATAAGAAACAGTTTTGGTAGGAGATTCTTAAGCTGGAGTCTGGAGACAGACCTTGCACTTAATAGTTAAAAAAAAGATAGAGAAGGTTTTTGAGGAACTGATAGATATTGATGAAGAAAGGGAAGCGGTGATTTCGTGCACTGGGCAGGGAGGAATATGAAGAGCAGCGAGTTGAATGAAAGGGGGGTAAAGCAGCTGGGGTAGATGGTATTAACAGAGAGAGAGATGTTAAAAGAAGCTGGTGTATTCAATATATGCACGAGGGAAAGAAAGAAATGAGTGTATTGGCAGAGAACGTGCTGAGTATACCGGGTAAATGTATGGGTGGATTGCTATTAAAAAAGTAAGGGGTAAGAGAAAGAGCAAGATATCAGAGAAATAAGGAGGGTTTAGGAAAGATAGGGTATGTACAGTGTTTACATTAAAACATATATGTGTAATAATATGAATGAAGATAAGGCTCTGTTGCTTCTTTATTTACGAAAGGCCTCTTCAAGGGGGGCTCCTTGGCGTGGTAAAGAGGCTCTTGGTCTGAGGAATTAGACATTTTGGTCTTCTTCCTCAGACCGAACCTAATTACCCCCAATCCCCCTCCCCTATCCCATCTCCTCCATCCTCCCTTTTTTCCCTTTCCTCCTCTTCCTCCTCATCCCTCCCTTAGTTCCTTCCCATTTTTACCCTGGGAGATTCTCTCCACAGGCATTCTAGTTCCTAGGTAGGGGGAAGGGTATCGTGGTCCATCCCATTCCATTGAGGTTCTTGGCGGTGGTGTAGTTTGCCGTGGAATCTGGATCGTCTGGGGATGTCCCGATCCCTCTCCGGTCTCCCGGGGGGGTGTCCTTGGGTATCTTTCGGGCGACGGGTGTATCTCTGGAGGCCACCTTTCGGATTCCGGGGGTGGTGGCCGAAGGCGGTATGCTTTGTGGTGGATATCTGGCCGCCCTCTCTTTTGTCCGCCGAGGTGGCTCGGTGGATGTGAGGTTGCTATCTCGGATTGCTGGTTTACTGGCATGAAGGGTAGGGTATGGCACGGGTTCCATGCAGCATCTGCACTACTTGCGGTGTTGAGGTCCTCTTGGGCGCGGAGGGGAATTTACGCCCCTTTCATTCCTCCTAGGAGCTATTCCTCCACGTTCCCCCCTTTTTTTATTCTTTTTTTTATTTTTCTTTTCTTTTATTTTTTTTCTTAAAAATAAAAATAAAATAGTAACCTAACCATGGCTGACCCAATCCATGAACACACTACGCCCGGGCCCCTTCCTGATACCGCACCTAGTTCTGACCCTACCTCGTTAATGGACAACTCTTCGGACACCTCCAATACCCCTGTACCTCTTGCTGGTGCCGGTTCGTCACCTGCTCCAGGTACCGGGGTTCCGACCGGCCCTTTTGACAAAGCTGACCTTCGCTCTTCTCTGACCTTGATTCCGGCTTCTCCCTCTACGGTGCGGCACTTTTCGGATTGCTCACCCGTTACACGTCGGACCACTTCTGGTCCCACATTCAAACGACCAAGACCCTCACATGACGATTCGACACTTCCTTCTCGTTCATCTCAGAAACGACCAGCTCGTCACGCACTCCCCTAAAACACTTTGTTTCCCACTACTCAATGGACAAAGTTTTTTACTCTATGACCGACTTCTCCTAATACCTATCTTTCAGATCATAGTATTGGTAAGGCTCTGCTTCGCCATGTTGGTAAAGATATCTCATTTCACGCTCTCAAGAGCGGCACTCGCATCATCACGGTCCAGAATGCTGGCCAAGCTCACGATCTTTCTCTCCTTACGACAATAGATACTATTCCTATCACTATTGACAAACATTATTCACTCAATTCTTGTAGTGATAGTCATTTTACCCCACACCATTGTCCAACGGAATTTCCAGACATGTGGTGAAGACATTTTGGAGCAGCTTGAGCTCCAAGAACTTCCTATCCTTAAAGTTGACACCTTTGTCCTCCCTGCCAATAAGCGAAGACATTATCCTTGCAATATAGCTCGTTTAACATTTGACTGCCGTGAACTTCCACCCTCGGTCTACATTGCAGGTCACCGTTTACAAGTTCGAAAGGTGACCCCTACACCGCAACAGTGTAGAAACTGCTGGCGTTTTGGTCATCCAGCGAAATATTGCAGGTCCATGGCCGAATGCCCAGTCTGTGGTGCCAACGACCATGCCAATCCTTCTTGTAATCTACCTCCCTCTTGCCTTAATTGTCATGAGGCGCATCCATCGTACTCTCGCCATTGTCAGGTTTACCTGAATGAGCGGGAAATCCATTGTCTCAAAGAGGCGGAAGGCTTCTCATATGCTATGGCCGTCTCTCATCTACGCCTTCAAGGGAGTCTTCCCCGTATTTCCTATTCTCGCATTACTAAACGTCGCCCCACTTCTGGGGTCCCAACTTCCCCGGCTTCCTCTGTGGTCACCCCATCCTAAGTCACCCCTGTTTCGAATCCTTTTGCTGTTCTTGGCTCCGAGGTCCCTACCTCGGCATTCCATATTGTCCACACCCCTTCCTCTACTCACTCGCACAGTTCTGTGTCTACACGCCCTCGTTCACCACCTAAACCTCAGTGCCCCCCTTCTTCTCATAAGTCCGGCAAAAAATCCCCATTGCCGGGTTCTTCACCTCCGACTAGTTCTGTAACGTGTGTAGGTTCATCCTCCTCCTCGTTCAATGTCTTCATCCCCTGTCCCCTCCCACATTCCTTCCTTGACTGCCCCGCCCCAGGCCACTTCCACTCCTGTCCCCTCCCAAGCCCTTTTGACAGTTCCCTCTTCCATCTCCTCACCCTCTACTTTCGTACCGTCTATGGTCTCCCAGATTGTAGCTCACACTCCTCCTTTCATCTCTAATGTGGTCCCACATCCTGCATCTATGACTCCCGAAACGCTGGAGGCTATTGCAGGATTTATGGCAGAGACTGAACCGTTGATGGACACTGCTCCACCTGTGGTTCCTCCTCCTCTCTCTTCTCCGTCTACACCCCTTCTTCCTTCACAGCGTCCCTCTCCTTCTCTGATTACAAGTTTTCCGCTGCCTCCACACGTGGACTTTCCTAACCTTAGTCCATAGATACCTCTAATTTCGACTTATATCTTTCTCTCCATACATCATGGCGTATTTGCAGTGGAATATCCGAGGCCTCAGGGGTAACCGGGGTGAGCTTCATGTGTTGCTCTCCCAGTTTTCCCCTGTTGGTGTCTGTTTGCAAGAACCCAAATTGCAATCCTCTGTTATCCGTCCCTTTTCAGGCTATGATTTGTTGTATTCATCGGATCCTTTTTCCGATGGAACCTTTAACGAAAGTTCTCTTCTTATACACACTGGTGTTCCATACCACCAGCTCTATGTTCATTCTTCTATACATTACGCCGCAGCCCGAATCTACTTGAATAAGTGGTATACACTCTGTTCTTTATATCTCTCCCCTTCGCGAGCATTGTCTATCCCAGATGTTTATTTTCTGGTTTCTTCCTTGCCGCCACCCCTTCTATTACTGGCGATTTTAACGCACACCATTTTCTTTGAGGAGGGTCGCACTGTGACTCCCGTGGCGTTCAGTTGGAGGCATTTCTTTCTTCTCTCCCCCTCCATGTTTTAAATGAGGGTACTCCTACCCATTTTGATCCCTGAACTCATTCTTTCTCCTTCATCGATCTTTCCATCTGCTCTTCATCAACTGTCCTTGACT